>OU611954.1:21268622-21278622 GCA_914767545.1 Sesia apiformis | reverse complement strand
GTATTGTTAACAACAATAACAACAACAACAACAACAATAGAGGCAATGTGGCTATTGTTTTTATGCAGCCGGCCCTCAGACAGGAGTGGTCCTGGATGTGTCTCCACGGACCGCAATGTGCGTTCGAAATGTCGATGTTCAAATGTGTCCTGCAGTTCACACTATGACGCGCAGTTAACTGCGTTCTTCATCGACCCGCGAGCCAAGTGATCCACCGTCCAGGGTAATGGTTTTCATTTTCGATTCGATCGGTGTATGAAGAAAGAAAGAAAAAAAAAAGAAAAAAAATCTCTCAGAACGACTACGGCCGCATAGGTGGCGCGGCCATAGTCATATCCGAACCGCCTTCTTTTAAAACCTCAGAGCTAGCTCTGCTGCCAATAATAATAATACCTATATATATATATATATATATACATATATACATATAGTATTTATTATTAGTAGCTAGCTAGCTCCTCAGCTTTTCGGACACGATCGCAACTCGGGACGCGGATTCACGCCCGTCTACGTAGCGGATCGTGCACGACACATATGACTGTGTGTTTGTTTGTTTGTCTATATATGGATTATTTCATTAGCACGCACGCGCGCACCACACGCACACGGCGGCGGAGGCGGCGGCGGCAAACGTTAATGATCCTTCCGCAGGTTCCCCTACGGAAACCTTGTTACGACTTTTACTTCCTCTAAATGATCAAGTTTGGTCAACTTCCCAGCAACGCCGACGGCCGTGAAGCCACCGCGTGTCGGTCCGAAGACCTCACTAAATCATTCAATCGGTAGTAGCGACGGGCGGTGTGTACAAAGGGCAGGGACGTAATCAACGCGAGCTTATGACTCGCGCTTACTAGGAATTCCTCGTTTATGGGGGATAATTGCAAACCCCAATCCCCAGCACGAAGGAGTTTCAACGGGTTGCCCGGGCCTCTAGGCCAGGGAGAACATGCTGATTCCTTCAGTGTAGCGCGCGTGCGGCCCAGGACATCTAAGGGCATCACAGACCTGTTATTGCTCAATCTCGTGCGGCTCGAAGCCGCCGGTCCCTCTAAGAAGAATTTTAATACGTCGCCAGTGAGTTGCGCGACGCGAGGTCGCACACACCTAAATGGCGACGCCTATTTAGCAGGCTAGAGTCTCGTTCGTTACCGGAATTAACCAGACAAATCGCTCCACCAACTAAGAACGGCCATGCACCACCACCCACCGAATCAAGAAAGAGCTGTTAATCTGTCAATCCTTCCGGTGTCCGGGCCTGGTGAGATTTCCCGTGTTGAGTCAAATTAAGCCGCAGGCTCCACTCCTGGTGGTGCCCTTCCGTCAATTCCTTTAAGTTTCAGCTTTGCAACCATACTCCCCCCGGAGTCCAAAATCTTTGGTTTCCCGGAAGCTGCCCGCCGAGCCATTGTAGTAACGTCGGCGGATCGCTAGATGACATATTTACGGTTAGAACTAGGGCGGTATCTAATCGCCTTCGAACCTCTAACTTTCGTTCTTGATTGATGAAAACACCTTTGGCAAATGCTTTCGCTGATGTTCGTCTTGCGACGATCCAAGAATTTCACCTCTAACGTCGCAATACGAATGCCCCCAGTTATCCCTATTAATCATTACCTCGGAGTTCTGCACAACCAACAAAATAGAACCGAGATCATATTCTATTATTCCATGCACGAAATATTCAAGCAGCATTTTGAGCCCGCTTTGAGCACTCTAATTTGTTCAAAGTAAAATTGTCGGCCCATCATCGACACTCACCGAAGAGCACCGCGATAGGATTGAAAATATTGAACGGACCTTTTACAGCCCGCTCACCGACCGTATGCTCCGCAGACGTGTCAGTATCACCGCGGATGCGGTGCACCGACAGCGCGCAGCACAAATGCAACTACGAGCTTTTTAACCGCAACAATTTTAGTATACGCTATTGGAGCTGGAATTACCGCGGCTGCTGGCACCAGACTTGCCCTCCAATTGTTCCTCGTTAAAATATTTAAAGTGTACTCATTCCGATTACGAGGCCTCGTAAGAGTCCCGTATCGTTATTTTTCGTCACTACCTCCCCGTGCCGGGAGTGGGTAATTTGCGCGCCTGCTGCCTTCCTTGGATGTGGTAGCCGTTTCTCAGGCTCCCTCTCCGGAATCGAACCCTGATTCCCCGTTACCCGTGACAACCATGGTAGTCGCAGAAACTACCATCGAAAGTTGATAAGGCAGACATTTGAAAGATGCGTCGCCGGTGCTGGACCGTGCGATCGGCAAAAGTTATCCAGATTCATCAAAATTAAACGACTTCACACCCCCGCAGGGGCGCTCCGCCGATTGGTTTTGATCTAATAAAAGCGCTCATCCCATCACTGGTCAGAGTTCTGATTGCATGTATTAGCTCTAGAATTACCACAGTTATCCAAGTAACCGAAGTGAGATCTAAGGAACCAAAACTGATATATTGAGCCATTCGCGGTATCGCCTTAATATACGGCTTGCACTGAGACATGCATGGCTTAATCTTTGAGACAAGCATATAACTACTGGCAGGATCAACCAGGGAGCTGCTAGCTGTTGAGCTGTTGCTGCTGCTGATGATGCTGCTGGCTGGCTGGCTGGCTGGCTGGCTGGATGGATGGATGGATGGTGGTTCGTTGGTTGATTGGTGGTGATAGGTATTATTTATACACCACAACCCACCACACACACACACACACACACACCTCCCCTCCTACCTGCCTGTGTACTACTAGCCAGCCGTTCACATTCAGAAAAAACTGAAAACAACAACAACAATCATCATAATTGTACAGAAATTCATCACTTACACGGTGGTGAATTCTATATTATATGATGATGTGTCGTCGTCGTCCCCGTTTCACTCTCCGCCGCCCTCTGAGCACGGTTCGTGCAGAGGTGCGGCGTGTCTGTCGGTCTGCCTCCTCCCCCTAACCCCACGGGGTGCGGGGCGGGGGCGGTGATAGACACTCTGGACGAGTGTATATTATTATACGTGTGTGTTGTGAGTGTGTGTGAGTTTTATATTGTTGTCGTTGTCACAGACCGACCGACTGACTGACGGACGGACGGACAGCGACTAGACAGACAAATCACACACATAACACAACACACACGAGAGCGAGCGTACAACACGCGTAAACAAACTGTACGTGGTGTACACGTACATGTACGTTTACACATGTGCGGCGGCGCCTACGGCGAGAGTTAACTCCTGACACTTGACTATGAAAATTCACAATTTTACAATATCTTCTCACAGTCGAGCAAATAAATGTACACATGAATTCTATAGCACCCGGCGTCACAGAGCCTCCCGGCTGGTGAGCACACCATATATAATAACGTAAAACTACATATGAGGTTAGTTAATAACATCATACGTAAATACGTATAAGCGCGCGAGCGGCGGTAAAAGAGCGAGGCGCGAGTTTCATTCAGGAGGAATAAAACTCACACTCAGGAGGCTCCCTCACACGCCGTCGGCAGACTAGCAGTTACAACAACACAACCATATATATATAATATATAATAATATTTGTGTTGTCACATAAGCGTGTGGTATAAATATTATATTACTTACACCACAGTCACAAAACAAACCGAGATAGAGAGAGTCAGTGGAGAGTCGAGTACGTCAGATTCGCCTCGCCGCCGCGGGGGCACACACACAACTAAACTAAAACGAACGCTAGCCGACTAAACAGCGTTCATTTTAGATGTGCGTGAGCGCGCGCATCTCTATGATGCACGCACAGGGCAACGCGGCGGGGAGGCGGACCGGCCGCCGCTCGCTGTCGACGCTGTCGTCTCGGAAAGTTTTTGCAAGAGGAACCACGCAACACTGAGGGAGGGGCATACACGCGACCGCCGCCCTGCCGCGGGACTGAAAAAAGAAAAAAACAAGACATTAGATAAAAATAATAATATATAGAAATAATAATAATAAAAATTTTCTATAAAAAAAAAAATTAGAAATAGGAATAAATTAGAATGATGAAGAATGAATGAACGTATATATATATATATATATATATATATATATATATATAAGACGTTTTTGTCCATCCATAGATTTAGGTAATCCGTCCGTCCGTCGTCAATCAATAATCAATCAATCAATCAATCAATCAATGAATCCACCCACCCACCCAAGACCCATCCATCCATCCATCCATCCATCCATCCATCCATCCATCCATCCATCCATCCATCCATCCATCCATCCATCCATCCATCCATCCATCCATCCATCCATCCATCCATCCATCCATCCATCCATCCATCCATCCATCCATCCATCCATCCATCCATCCATCCATCCATCCATCCATCCATCCATCCATCCATCCATCCATCCATCCATCCATCCATCCATCCATCCATCCATCCATCCATCCATCCATCCATCCATCCATCCATCCATCCATCCATCCATCCATCCATCCATCCATCCATCCATCCATCCATCCATCCATCCATCCATCCATCCATCCATCCATCCATCCATCCATCCATCCATCCATCCATCCATCCATCCATCCATCCATCCATCCATCCATCCATCCATCCATCCATCCATCCATCCATCCATCCATCCATCCATCCATCCATCCATCCATCCATCCATCCATCCATCCATCCATCCATCCATCCATCCATCCATCCATCCATCCATCCATCCATCCATCCATCCATCCATCCATCCATCCATCCATCCATCCATCCATCCATCCATCCATCCATCCATCCATCCATCCATCCATCCATCCATCCATCCATCCATCCATCCATCCATCCATCCATCCATCCATCCATCCATCCATCCATCCATCCATCCACACGCAAACTACACACGCACACACACACACGCACACACACGCACACACACGCACGCACGCACGCACAATATATATATATATATATATATAGCATATATATATACTATATATATATATATATATATAAATATATATATGTACATTGTAATTATATTTTCATCATTGGCTTTATTACATTAAAAATACAATGTAAATAGGTATGTATGTAGTAGTTATGTATGTATGTAAAAAAATTCACTTATATTTATACTAATAACTATACAATACAAACTATACAAAGAAGTGCTCAACACAGAGTGAGACTACTGTATAGGTACATATGTTTATAATTTACTGTTGTTATTATTAGTGTTTAACTAAATTTACATAAAAAATTTACAAAATGTGTATTTATTTATATTTACAAGGGATAGGGAGACATTCAAAGAAACAAAAGAAAAAATACAATCCTTACATATATGTACGTACATATATCGAAAACGATCAGGGCTTTCATATTATGCCCTTCATATCGCATCGATTTGCTTAAAAGAAGTGAAGTGATCACAGTGGCCCCCCACATCAGGTTCATATATATATATATATATATATATATATATATATATATATATATATATATATATATATATATATATATATATATATATATATATATATATATGTATACACTGGAATTAATTTAAAATTGGGGCGCTTACAGATGGTGCAAACGTCACGCACGGTTACATAGTACACATTAACTCTCACTGAGAGTACTGACTGACAATTTCATCTCATCTTGTGGTGTGGGATCCATCCATCCGTCCGTCCGTCCGTCCGTCCGTAGAGGTTGTATGTAAACCAAACAAACCACTGTCGGTGGTGGACACCTTCCTTCCGTCGCTCGCGTGGTTTTCACATCACTTTCCATTTGATATGCAGCACCCTATTGATAATGTTGATATTGAATCTAATTATGGGGAAAGAATAAAATTATAAAATGGGATGATCCCTTGTTTACTCGCTTGTTTACTTTCACATTTGGCACTATTGACAAACAACTGTATTGACTTAACAGACTCTATACCAATTATTTGACAAATGTTATCATTAAGATTATTAAGTGGAATTTATTCTCATCATACTTACACATAATAAATACATATATAGAGCCTTTAAAATAACATATTCATGGCTTCTTATAAAGGCCCCGAGGTTGTTATTTATGCGATGTAAAAGTTACAAAATTACAAAAAAAAAATCTTAGATAGAAGAGTACACACAGACAGACATTCAATATTATCTAAACTAGGATCAGGGCCGTCTTTACCAGGGGGTGCAAGGGGTGCGGTGCACCCCGGGCGCTCACCTTTTAAAGGTAATGAAAAAATATAACGCTATAGTAAACAATTACACAATAGGATATTTGACTGTCATAGGATACACAATAGGATATTTGACTGTCATAGGATACACAATAGGATGTTTGACTGTCTTAGGATACACTCCCGCACCCCGGCGCAGAATAGACTTAAGACGGCCCTGACTAGGATTATTATGAATTAAGTTTATTGATGTTAATAAGTAAATATTAATTGTCTTAAATCTATCTTTCTTTCTTTATGAACATTTGCCAAGTCATCATCATCCATCCGTAAATACTAATAAAATCAATATATTTATCTAAATTTTTTTTTTCTTACCGATTATATCCGAGTCGGCGCAAGAGTAATTAATATACGCCATAAAATTCAGATAGTGGAGTGAGTTATACGTGAAGGTCATACATACATACACACATACATACACAGGAGGAACAAACGATTTTTCATTGTACTTCTTCTTCTTCTTCTTCTTCTTCTTCTTCTCAGCCCTTGGACGTCCACTGCTGGACATAGGCCTCCCCCATTGTCCGCCATTTAGACCTATCGGCAGCGACCTGCATCCAGCGGGTGCCCGCAACCTTTATGAGGTCGTCTGTCCATCTAGCAGATGGACGTCCTCGGCTTCGTCCGCCGGTACGTGGTCTCCATTCGAGAACCCTTCTGCCCCATCGGCCATCGGTTCTTCGAGCTATGTGCTCATTGTACTTATTTGTTTTTAATAAAATAATAACTGTAAGAACGTATCATAGAAAGTTTATGTAGTAAAGGTTGCCAGCCAGTGTTGCCAAATTAAGCAGCAAATTAACGTCGAAAAAAAAAAAAAACAGGTGAAAACAATAAAATGGTAACATTCAGAACATGAAATTTATGGTAGTAAAGTAAACTTCACACAGAGTTCTTCTTAAAATTAAATACAAAGTGTTAAGAATAAAATTCCATATTTTATTATTACGATTCATATCTAGGTACAAAAATTATATGTATTTAACAAATTTCGAAGAATTATTAAATAAAAAAAGAAAAGAAAGAAAGAAAGAATTAGTTTTCATTTTGATCCCCAGTCCTCAATTGAAATAACTTGAACGTTTTCTGCTTCATTTTTCCTGTGAAAATCGTATGTATGTATGTATGTATGTATGTATGTATGTATTTTTGTATGTACATACTTTTATTAAATTTTTCATGTGCTTGTTTCTGCGGCATGTTAATTAAATGTACCCAGTAATGTCAATTAAAATTGTTATGGACAATCTGTTGGATAATTTGGTTTTCAATAGACATATTAATAGCAGAAAACAGAATTTAGACGGCGGTGCTGCTATGAGGCAACAAGCATAGAAGTTACTTTACCGATTCACAAAACTTAAGTAATGGTTCGAGACCCATCTCCATTTTTCAGTCACAATTACAAAGGAACCAACCACCTGTTCGTTCACTTGTTTGAAACGGAGAAATGGCTGAAAGGGACCGATTTCCCTTAATTTTCGTTCCAAACCAAAAGTTAAAGCTATCCATCCTTGTTGTTATAGTTATGATCGAGTTATCAATGGGGAATTCCTTCGAATTGCCGCAACATACACTTCACAAGTAGGTATAACTGCCATCTAGCGCTAGTGCCGATATTTGAAGCTTAGAAGTTGAGTGCTATCTATCGCTCTATGGTTTTGTTTATAGATGGCGGTAAAATTAAAAAAAAAAGAAAACACTAGAAGTACACGCGTACTAAAACAGAAAACGGGGATATCTGTCATTGAAAACATACTAAATCTACTGTGTTAATACAGTAAGTAGGGTTGGCAACACTGTGCGCATACGTATGTATCAAACCGACACACATACGATTTTTTTTTTTTTTTTTTTGATTATACAGTTGAACAGGGAAATCCTATTCAAATTGCGTACCCATTTTGAAATCTATAAACCAAAGTACCGTTTATTGTTCTCCTAGTGATTTATTCATAAAATAAAATACTTATAGAAGATAGAATGGAAGTAATGTATTTAGACGTCTGTGATATGCGCCGCTATAAATTTGCTACCTAAATGCTTGGAGAAAAAAAACAGATAATGTTCACAGTGAGTGATTATGGTAACACAGAGATACAGAGATACGTGTACAAAATGCAAGTGTACCATATAATAATTATTTATTAGGTATACATTAGGGAACAATACGCAGGAATATAACGAAAATGAAAAATTCAGGACGTATATTCAGCGATTCGAAATATTTTTGGAGTGTTTACAATGTTGCATAAGAAAATAGAAATGTGGCCGTTTTCCTAACTAACCACGACCACGGAGTAAAACTGTTTAAGTCATTTAAAAAACCTACCCCTTTTTTTCTGTTCCAATTATGTTATGTTTATGTGATGGGCGCGAGGCTGCATTAAAAATGATCTAAGGTTTGTTTACATTTTTATAAGTAGGTATTTATTTATCTAGCTTTGTAATAAGTACCATGCTCGGTAATTGTTTTGTGTAGAGAAAGAACACTGACAGTTGTGGGCACTGGAGAGCGGCGGTTTGCTGTTGGTGATAGGGATCTGGAAATTAACCCTTTTCATGTGTTTCTTTTGCAACTACTTTATAAGTTTTTGATTTTTTCAAATCCTATATTTTTTATTGTATGAGTTAATAAATTTATTTTTCCATTTGTAGCAATTAACAAATGAAACAGAGCCAATGGCTCATGATAAAACAGAAATGCAAGATGCTGTTGAATTGTTATGTATTAAATAACAGTTTGTACATTATTACACCACATTCATATCAAGACATTGGTAAGAAAATAATGTGCTATAGCCATATTGGTAATCCTGAAGGTAGACTTATTATAATAGCATAGATATTTTTAAATTACATAATGAGGTTATTCCAAATCCTACACCTGCTGCACCTCCTACAATTAACACTCCTAGTACACTCCTATATTTACATCAAGTAACATATTTTTTTGATATTACTATTATTTATTAATTTTTATTACTGGGCAGTTTACATGATTATTATGAATCAATAGGCCCCCCCAGGTTTGATTCTCAGTTGGGGAAATTTAGAAAATCTTTGGACCCGGGTGTTCCAAGAGTGCTTGCTCCAGGCTGTCTGTCTGTCTGTCTGTCTTAGTTACTGATATTCCTGAGCTCAGGAAATATATTTGTCGGAAATATATCTTATTAATATCGATAAATGCAAGTTTGTTTAGATGTTTGTTGCTCAATCACACTGAAAAGGCTGAAGGAATGTAATAGAAATTTAGCAGAGGTAGATTATGTACTACCGGAATAACATACCTTAGGATACCTTTTGTTATGCTAAAGTCCACGCGAACGAAGTCACGGATAAAAGCCAGTTTACTATATATATGTGCTAATTGTTTCTTTTCTTTATAGTTCCATGTCATCGCCGTCTGGTAAACATTACCCCCCCCCCCCCCCCCCCAATGACATCTGATCTGACGCCCACCACCAGTGCAAAGGCAGCCAGTCCCGGATGGCGAGCCTAACGGAGCACTTCATCACCATCGAAGAGAAGGGTGTTGATATTGAGACCATGTTGGCAGAAAATCAACAGTCTGATTAGTATTTTACATGAAATGATTGAGGTGTGGTCAAGATAAAATCAAGGCTTACAAGATTTAGTTACAAACATTTTAATCAAATAATTAGGTATTTTGTGTAATTTTTTGTTGTGTGTAATTTATAATTGAATCTTGTAAAACTTTACTTGGGTTATTAATTAAAAATAATATTTTATTTTTCATCAACTACTCATTTTACTTTTTTTTACT
>OU611954.1:21096122-21263622 GCA_914767545.1 Sesia apiformis | reverse complement strand
CCGATATGTCGCCTGCTGACTTCTTTACACTTTTGGTATCCGATGATATATTGCAACTCATAGTTGACGCTACTAATACATATGCTATTACTAAAATTACTAACACGTCTGAAGTTACGCAATTCGCGCGAATTCGTCAATGGACACCCACTAACCTTATAGAAATGAAGAAATTTCTAGGATTGATTGTGTTTATGGGCTTGGTAAAGCTCCCTAAATTAGCTGATTATTGATTATTTGTCCTTGGACAAAATTTCTGGACACCCATTTGCTAAAAAAATAATGTCACGCAACCGCTTCGAACTGTTGCTGCAGATGTTACATTTTTCTGAACAGGATGAGGAGCACAGGTGTGATCGACTACATCGTGTAAGACAACTTTTGGAAGCTATGAATAACATTTTTATGAAACATTTTACGCCAGCGGAACATATTTGCATTGATGAAAGTATGGTTCCTTTTCGTGGAAGAATCATATTTAGGCAATACAATAAACAAAAGCGACACAAATATGGTATCAAGGAATTCAAATTGTGTACATTACCGGGCTATACTTATAGAATTCATATTTACGCTGGGAAAAATGATGACGTTAACACTTCACCTACTAATGTTGTGTGCTGTCGCTATGTGAAGGTCTATTTGATAAAGGCCATACTCTTTTTACCGACAACTGGTACACCAGCATTGGCCTGGCAAGAGAGCTTCTGAAAAAGGAAACACACCTCGTCGGAACGGTAAGAAAAAATAGAAAAGGTCTACCAAAAGAAGTAGTTGATGCAACACTCAAATGAGGTGAATATAAAGCAGCGGAAAGTGAGGACGGAATCCCTCTTTTAAAGTGGAAGAACAAACGGGACGTACTCGTTTTGTCTACAAAACATTCGGACCGATTCGTGGAGATTGAAAAGCGTGAGAAAAAAGTATTCAAACCTAACATCGTCTTAGACTATAACAAAGCGAAGGGTGCTGTGGATTTAGCTGATCAGTTGGCATCTTATTCTACACCTCTGAGGAAATCGGCTAGATGGTACAAAAATCTTGGCATTAATTTGCTGCTAAATACTGCTATGGTATTTACCATAGCAGTATTTAGCAGCAAATACAAGACAAGACAGACAAGACAGTAACAAATAAAAAAATACAAATTGTGGACTTCAGAAAACAAATACTCAAAGAATTCTGTGAAAGTGAAGTTGTTGAAGTGAGTCAAAGACCTAAAAGAGTAAAGCACAGGATAGTCAAAAAGGAGGGACAAGCAAGAATAACGAGGCGGTCATGCATGCTGTGTTATAAAGACAATGTAACTTCAATGGGCAGAGTTTACGCTAGAAATAAAACAAAAAAAGTAAGCACATTTTGTGAAGACTGCCCTGAAAAACCCTTCCTGTGTCTTAATTGTTTCAATAAATTACATCCTTGATTTGTTGCCAATTGTGTCTAGAAAAAAAATATAAAATAAAAAAATATTTTTATTTTATAATTAATAAATATTTTCGCATACTAATAAATAATAATAATAAATATTGGTTTTATTTTTGACTAAGGTTGATATTTGCCTAAATGAAAACCTATTCATGCATAATGTACTTTTAGACAAAATAACATAATAGTTGCTGTTGACGCAGTAGTTGTTGTTTAGGTAGGTAGTAAGTAAGTATAACTAGTATATGAACGTATAAAATGACGTATAATGTATAAAATTACATTACTACATGAACATTTCGTCGGACACGTCGGGTCATTACAGAAATTCATCTAACTTTTTACCATTTATATTTTTTTATGTGCTAAGCTATACAGTTTGGTCTTCAGAGCCGCACGGGTCATATGCTATAGTCTGTCAGCCTTACTAATAAACAAATTTTAAACAGTCGTTTAACATCTGTTTAGTTATACAATGAATAAGGACTATACAAAGCTTATACACGAGTCCTACTATAATAATAAACGTTGTATACGGGTTGCATAGTTACACACTTCGTATAAGCACTTTGTTTTTTGATGGGGCAATCATACTGAACGTGCATTCCAAAGCTGAATATTCTAATATATTTCTGGTATATGCTATGCAGAATTTTCATGTATAGTACAAGGTTACACAAATAATTTATTTATTTAAATTATATTTATACTCTTTTTATCGACTTTTTTACTTGAAATTAATTGATATTTTCTTAACGGACTAAAAATTGAATGTGAACATATTATATCAAAGAGGAATAATTACGTGTTTTAGAACGCATTCCTTTATTTTAGTTTGTAGTACTTTGGTGAAGTTTGACGTTTCTTACGTTTCATTTATTGTGGACTAGAGCCAAACAAATAACTTACCTAGTGTTAATAATTGATTTAGTTTCTATTACTTGTGTTGATTGCCTACCACCTTAGACGGCGTGTTAGCGATAAAAATTACCCTTTCGTTTGTAATTACTAAACGAAAAGAATGGAGATGCTTAAAAAGAGGAAGCGCAGTGCGAACTGGACTGCTGCGGAAAAGGTAATTGAATATTATTATATGAATAGTTTATTCATTTTGCAGTTTCGAAACTTAAATTTAACTATGGATTTTATATTATTGAACCATTTTTCTTTTCAGACTTTACATAGGGATTGTCTTTTTTTAGCTGCAATGTATATGTATTTGGTTTTCAGACAAGCACAATATCTGAGAGTGCGAAGTTCCGTATCAACGCTGTCACGGAATGTTTAAAGGCTGAAAGCGACCTGAAGATTAAACATATGAAGGAAGTTCATGAGTGGGCTAGACAAGAACATTTGTTTAAAGCGAAAGAACATTCCTTGAAAGTTAAAGAAGTGGAACTAAGAATTTTACTCATGGAGAAACAATTACAGGATAAATGACGTTACTATTAAAAGACATCTAATTGACTTTGTTGTTTCTATATGACCTTATATTTCCCTACATATTATAGAATAAATGGGTGGTTGACAGGTTTGAAATTGAAAATGCTAGAGTTTATTTACTGTTCTCCACTCCATTCACTTAGGTTACTTGACTAAGTATCTATTACTAAAATATTTAGCTGATGTAAGTATACAATAGTACCTAATTAACTTTAAATTTAAATAATTGAAATCTTTTAAAAACAAAAGGGAAAGTTTAATTAACAACATTAAAATTGTAATTTCTTCAACCGAATGAACTTCAAACCAGCTACGACAGGTGGTCATTAACTTCTCTAAAATGACCTGTTATGTAGAGTACATGACATTATAAAGTTATAAATATGCATACATGTAGAGCAAATGATATTATAAATTCAGAAAATTTTATTAACAAACATTCAAATATGTGTCTGAATAAATAAATTCCTGGGTGCTTGACCACTATGACTTTCTTGTGGCCGTTGACTTATGTCGCTTCGGGAACATTCACTTGTATGAAATCCTTCTAAACTTTCACCCATATCTATTGCTATATTATGTAAAATTGCCAAAGCAACTATATACAATTTTACATGTTGCAATGACACAGTAAATCCAGTTAACAAGCATCTAAAATGCTGCTTCCAAAGTCCAAAGCAACGTTCTATAGTGTTTCTTGTAGTAATATGTGCCCGGTTATAAGCTGCCTCACTTTGTGTTGCTGGGTTGCGTACTGGGGTAAACAAAAACGGTGTCAATGGATATCCAGAATCGCCAAGAAGCCGCCCAACAAACTCTCTATTTTCAAATCTTTGCCGTATTTGGCTTTCTCTAAAAATTCGGGCATCGTGGGTGCTGCCTCTCCATCTCGCTACAATGTCCCTTATTTTCAACTTTGAGTCACAGATGACCTGGACATTCAAAGAATAGTAGTTTTTCCTATTAATATAGTATTGTCCTGCTGAACCTCCTACTTTTTTAATTCGCACGTGTGTGCAATCAATTGCTCCTATAACACTTCTGAAACCACATATTTGTCGGAAGCCTGTTATCACGTCCTCTTGTTCCGAAATGGTATTTGGCATAAATATAAAACGTTCGGATTTCCTGGCTAAGGCTATCGCAACACGACGACAAATGTTTGTTATCGATTGTTGGCTTATACCATGTAGGTCTGCAGAATCATCTTGAACTTCTTGTCGAGCCCAAGTTCTAAGAGCCGTCAGAACTTGCAGCTCGGGTGATATTCCACTACCTCTTCTATTTTGTGTGATGTCCTCTTTTATCAAATCTACAATTTTCCGGACGTAGTTCTTTGTAAATCTATATTTATATTTGAAATCACAATCGCTTAACACAAAGGGATCTTTACGTTGTTTATAAGTCTTTGTCTGACTGACGATCATCTTCAGTGTCCCAAAGGTCAAATAAATCTAAATAGTTTAAATAATCCATTTTAAAATAATAAAATGAGTAGTTTTCCCGAATAATGCATTAAAACACGAATTACAATTGCAGTCTACGGTTAGTTTGCGAACAGCTGATGTGTTTATTCGCCATATTGTTTTGTCTGTACAACCGTTAAACAAGGCTGCTGGGCCGTATAAGCGGTGTGTAAAGTTCCATACAAAAACGAGCCCGTTATAACAGGCGTATACAGGGCTTATGTCAAAAATCGTTTTATTAGTAACGTCCGTGTTATAACGAGTGTACAATCCGTGTGTAAATGTTTATTAGTATGGCTGTGTATCTTTAAATTTGTGTTTGCCGGCCCGCTACAAACATTTGAATGTGCGTTGTTCGAGCGGTTACCGGTGTCCGACACGGCCTGAATGGAACAATGAGGTGTCGCTCACATGGTGTTCGTCACGGATCGAATGGAAAAGTAGTGGTTTCTCTTTGGCAGTTAACGCGTTAAGAGAGTCATCGTTACTTCGTGGTCTGTACGTACGGGGCCCTTGCCGAATTTCGTTAACGGATCGCAAGTGAGCTAAGTGACTAAGTGACAACTAAGTGACTATTCGAATTTGTAAATGACAAATGCGGGATCAAGGGGGGGCGTATACACGCGCATATGATTCTTTTGTTTTAAAGAAAATTTAGTTTATATTTCTTTGTAAACACTATCTAGGTGCAAAAACGATGGAAAGATTTTAATTAAACTTGAAATTTGTGTGAATAAATTTCTCCGTACGTTATTGGATGGGATTTATGTATGATCATGAATTGATGAAACGAGGTCGATTTTGGTGGAAAATAGACCGATTGACTAATTGATAGTTTCCTTTCTACCAAATTTCCTACAAATGAGATACTCTAGTTAATTAGGGTTACATATTTATACAAGTTTTCATCGTATGAAGTTCGTATGTAGGTAAATGGTAAGTTACAATCATCATTGTATATAACATACTACACGTTGTATACAAAATTATTAATGCATAGACATCATAAGTACAGAAATAGAACACTTTTAAGGCTAATGAAACTTATCACGTCAAGACGTGTATTTTTAGAATAGTATTTTAGAAATTCATCCGTGAACAGTAATATTATGAACCGCTCATTTGCTGACTGGGACAAAATCATCCCAAGTGACACCTAACCAATGACAGCGGGCGAAAAATTCCCCCGATGTCCACGGAGTTGAAATACACGTCATCTCTTTTTAAATCAATAACTAATAGGTGAAAAAATATCTATGTATGTACCAAATGGCATTGGCATTTGACACTTCATACACGACTATGACGGGCACCGACCAATCATAGTGAAATGCGTTCTGAAAACTAAATAATTTATTGTTACGCAATATATTTTTTTATTATGGCAAAAAGTACAAAAGGCAAAAGGTTTGTGATTCGGATTATCAAATAATCACGAATAATTATAATCATAATAAAAATAAATCTTGAGTGTTTATTGTGCGTAATTTATGTAATAATCTAATTAAAACCTGACCAGAAAAATAAAAAAAATGGTGTGTCAAAAAGTGTTGTCAGTAGAAGATATTAGTTTTACCCATCATGGCGAGGTTTTTTATTTTCTTGGTCAGGCTATAAAGCATAGGACTGCGTTCTTTGTGTGTATGCAAAGAGTGGTATTCTGTGCTCAGTAAACCCACTATCACTTTACTCACAATAACTTACCTAATTCAAGGGGACTGGACATTGACAAAATGTTTGAAATTAATATTTTAAGAAATTACACTGACACAATGTGATAATTGCACCATTGCCACACATAAGAAATAATTGTTTATCAAATAAAAAGTGGCAGAATAGTGAAAAATTTAAATCAATTCATAGGAGAAAAATAGTTTTCGCGTCTATATTTCGTTCATGTTCGAAGAAGAGCTAAATCGCTTCAGTAGGTTTATTTAGAATTATAAAAATGACAACTTTTAAGATCCAAGAAAAAAAAACATACAAACGTTATACATATATGACAAATATATCTCGTTAGATTGTTGGCTGGGCATTTTTATTGAATTAATAGTCATATTTTAGTATTGTAAATATGAACGTTACAACGCTAAAGAGAACCCAGAAAGGTGTAAGTGCCTCACACATTAAATCTTGTTGGTCACTCTTAATGGTATATTAGCGCGTTGTCTGTGCTCGAGGGTGCAGCGAATGCGTTATATTTTATCAGAGAATCAGGATCGGCTAGATTTAATTGGAAAGTAATGTTTGTATCAGATTGTTAGCAGTTACTTTATCAGGTGGTGAGAAAGGCCATTAGATATGTTCACAGGGCAGACGGAAATTAAACTCGAAAACTGAATAGTAATTGCTTGTACAATATAACAGAATATGGTAGATGGCCAACGAGTGGCTTGTAAGATAGATTTTTCTCGAGTGCGACGGCGGTCGGCATGGGCGTACCCAGCTTTTGGCCTAGGGGGGGGGGGGGGGGGGCAAATCAGAAATTTCCTGTAGGTAAATAATTCAACATAAATAGAAATGTGCATTTATTAGATTAGATACTTAAGTAATTAATTAAGTTTTTATTTCAAAAGCAATCTTCGTGGATCTTCTGCAAAGCGGCTTAAAACAAGTTCTGTGAAAGAATCACCCAAACTATTTACATATAAATACACTTACATATAAATATTACTTCATCTACAATTTCATAAATACAACAGTACTTAGGCATAGGCAATAATTAACGAGCTAAATGTATGGGAGGCAGTCCAGGTCCAGGGGGGGGGGGGGGGGGGGCCCCCCCCCCCCGGGTACGCCTATGGCGGTCGGCCCAGTGGATGTTTATCGAGAGGTTCGTCGCGGGTGGTCGCTTGCGGAGATGCACGACCTCCTGCGGCGCGTCAACGAGGAATGCAATAACACATCTATTTTACGACACCCGTACCCTTTCAAGTGCAGTTCAGTTGTGTTCTTTGTAGTGTTTGAAAGGGTCTTTACGATTGTATAAAAAAAACAAGTTTGTAGTGGTACTGCTTTTATTTTATAAAAGTCGTAAACATGACACATGGGAATTTTGCTTGCAATTATCAACAAAACAGTTTTAACCGAAAATGCCTCCCTCCTCCATAATTGTTATACCCGATATTAAAATATTGTTTCACTTTAGTAATACCTAATGTAAAAAATAAAACACCATGCATTAAAAAAATTAGCTTAGGATTACTTTCGTCCAAGTGACAAAATTGGCAATGATCAAAATGTCAAAACTGTCATGTGTTAAGTTAGAATGTTGAATTGTCATATGGTCCAAGTTTCAAAACTTTAAATTGATAAAATGGCTCGGTGCTTAAATGTGTAATTGTGATGTAGTGACAAAAAATATTTTCGAATCTGTAATATTAATAAACCCATTTTTATTTTAAAATGGATTCGTTCGGTAAACTTTTGAACTTACTAATAACTAAAAATCGAAATAATAATAAAATAAAAATCGAAATATACAAAGATTATAGTTATTTTCTTCGGAAATAAATATTAAATTATAAATAATTATTATATTATTATAATTATATCATTATTTAATTATATTAAATATTTAAATTATATCTATATTTGCTAAACAATACGGTTTCATTGCCTTTCTGATTTAAACTAATTGTAATATCGCATTTTTCCATATTATTTTATTGTATTCACAATATAGTTAATATACATAAAAATAATAAGTGACGTTGTCATAATTTAATGATAAGTGGCCAATGTCATTATCAACATATAAACGGTCCCTTTGACTACAGTGCATCATACGTTTTGGACATTTTAGCACTTAAATCTTTTGACACAGTGTCATTTTAACCTTATGACAATAGCGTATTCGAAAAGTAAGGGCCGTTTCGTCATAAAAAAAAATATAATCATATGAAATAGGTTTTATTAGCACATTTAGTTTACTACAAATCTACTTCACTTTTCCACATAATCGCCGTTCACTTCCAAGCATTTTTCGTACCGCTGCGCCAGCTTCCTTAACCCCTCTGCATAGAAGCTCACCGCCTGCGAGTTGAACCAGTTTTCAACGGCGTTCTTAATTTCCTTGTCGTTTTCAAAGCGTTGTCCACCGAGCCATTTTTTGAAATGTAAGAAAAGGAAGTAGTCACTGGGTGCAAGGTCGGGACTGTACGGTGGGTGGTTAAAAACTTCCCAACGTAAATCTTGAATTTTCTCTTGGGTCTTGGCTGCGGTGTGAGGACGCGCATTGTCATGAAGGAGGATTACACCGGATGACAGTTTACCACGTCGTCGATTTTGGATCGCACGTCTTAGCTTATTGAGCGTTTCACAATACACGTCAGCTGTAATTGTTGTCCCACGTTCCATAAAATCAACCAAAAGAACACCTTTTTCTTCTCAAAAAACGGTAGCCATCATTTTTCGACTCGTGTAAGGAGTTTGCTTAATTTTTTTTTGTTTTGGTGAAGTTGAGTGGCGCCATTGCATTGATTGCTGTTTTGTTTCTGGATTGATGTAGGATATCCACGTCTCATCACCGGTAACAATGAAGATCCTTTTGCACACAAAAATCTTATTACAGCGCGAACTTCACAGCTGGCGGGAGCAACGATTATCGCGGACATTGTTTACTGTACGCACAGATAGGCGAATGACTACTGAATCAAAACAACACCTGAAATAGCTGCACGAGTAGTGCAAGTACAGATATGCACAAGTTTAAACGTGTTACGACTTGTCGATTTTGAAATATAAGCGAACGGCCCTTACTTTTTGAATACGCCTCGTAACAATTGAACGTATTCGGAACGTATTGAACGTATTTTGTCACTAGGAACAAAGTTCCCGCGAAGACAAAAAATGGTTACTTTAAAAAATATAGTTAAAAGTTTAACTAATGAAATAAATAAACAAACAACTATTAAAGTAGTTTCACTCGGCTCGGAATCACAGTGTTAATAAACACTGGAAGCGCTGGACACTGCTGTTACAAATACGAACAGGAGTTGTAAAACACTTCTAGGCGTATAACGAATACCATTATAGTTCATTGTGACATTTTTAATACTAATTGTTAAACTCGGATCCAATCCGAGGGTGCGACCAATAAAACCACAAGTATGGTGATATAAAATCCACTATATTGGTAACACACAATCAAAATTCTCCATTTAAGATGTTTACACAGAAACGAAACCATACCGCGATGCAGACACGATACAGCGACATCTTTTGGTCTTGACACGAACTAAACTCTTACGATAAAACTAAAGCTATCGCCGATCGCAGTCTGGCTGACCTAACATGGGTATTACAATACCGTGTTCAACACTAATGAATAACATTTAGGAATATACTTCTTTTTCATTTATTCTTTAAAGTATACCAGTGTCCAGTATTATACATGTATTTGTAACATATACAAATATGTTACAAAATACGGTTACAAAATAATATACAGCAAAACGCGCTATAGCGAAACTAAATATTACAAAAACTCACTTTAACATCAATATCACATGCATTTGTTTGGTTTGCCATTTGTTTCATACATTGATTATTCGCTATAACGAATTGGTCACCCGTTTTAACATAAAAAAAATACCACATTTTTGAACCTGTGAACACCGCACCTGTGTACTATCAGCAATCTCAAACTTGTCTGGGGATCACAAGCCAGTGGCCAACATTTAAGGAGAAGTACTCTGCGAATGACATTTCCAATGCTGATGGAACGGGTATTGGTATTTTTTACAAAATGACGCCGTACAAAAGTCTGAAGTTTAATGGAGAGTGAAATGCGTGCGAGCTATCCAAAGAACGAATCAGCCCGTGCTTGTAGCCGCCAATATGAGTAGCACAGCAAAAAAAGTTCAAACTAAGCTGATAGATTATTTTAAATGATTGTTTTTTTTGTAAGTTTCTATTTAAAACTAGCCGAGCCGACAGACGTTGTCCTGTCCAAATTTTAATAATACAATAATTTCAATAAGTTCATACAAAAATCTCACAGGAAAAAGCCTTTCAGTTTTACTCGAATTTACCAATTTTCCGAGCAACTTTTCCAATTTCTCTTCCTCTAAAAACCTTATTCGGACAATTTCGAAACATTTAAAAAAATAGCCAATTCGGTCCAGCCAAAGTGATGCGCTTACCAACAAACAGCATTTAATTTTTATAGATTAGTATTATATGTAATTACTACATAATATAAATACTTTTTCAATTAAACATGTAAATATCGCGAAAAATGTTTTGGTTTTCGCCTCTCCCTGAATAACGTAAACTCATTATAACGAAAGAAATTGTTTGGTCCCTTGAGATTCGCTATAGAGAGTTTTGACTGTAATTATACAATATACTACATTCTTATTACGTGCACAATCAAAGGTGAACATAACATTGACTAAGATTATTTGTTAATTAAGTAAATAGCAATACAATTAAATTGGCCATACTTGTAAAGTACACTTACAATATGCTATAAGTGATTTGCACATTGGTATGGAATGGAGAAGAGCAAGGGCATAGTCAAAGCAAACTATATATTCTTATAATTTAAATAGATATAGTGTAATGCAGAAAGGAATTTATTGTTGTGTATGCCAGGTTGTGTATGAGGTCTCTATGGCCAGTGTGGTTACGCCCATGGAATACACACTAAATAGTGTTTATTTATTATTACAATTTAAAATTTAGAAATGATTGAGTTGTCGGTTGAATGCCCTAATTAGCTAGAATTAAGTTTTCAACAGTAGCTTCTAAGATTTAGTCCGTTTTTGGATTATGCAACATTGGTTTTATAATATCACATTTAAACCACGTTATGCGAATAAATACATTTGAATTTGACATTACAGACTGGTGCATCGCAGACAAATGGACATTCGGTTCTGTGATGTGTAATATGAGCAATAAATAGACGTAATATGCAGGTCACCGTGTCTACCGAATCTCTCAAATCAATAGTGATTGACATAGAGACGGGAGGCTATGTCAATGTTCACGCAATCACTTTGAAAGCGAACAATAGAAAAATATTAGGTTGCAAACTAGGAGAACAGATTTAAAGTGTGAGATATGCCACAAGTTAAGAACAGTGAAATGCAACACTAGATATTGTAACAATACTCCCTCGAGTATTGTCATTTACCGTACTTCTTCCTATTGAATCCCTAACAAGTGGCCGCTAAGGAAAACCTAACTTGAAATTTGCTCCAAACTCGTTTGATTCGATTGCTTTTTGATTCATTCTGCTGTCTAATGCCTATTGTGTGGAGGCATGTGTATGTTTGTGAACATCTCTTAGAACGCTTGTAATTGGGCGTGTTACTGAGGTTCTGCTGGACAACAATACAATACAATACATTTGCTGATAGATAAATTGGTGTCATTTATTATCTGGGAACCCCTCTAGCCTCCGAGTAAACGTCGCAATGTCGGCCCATTCAATTATTCAACCGACTATCAACGGATTTAAAAACCATTCAAAAACATAAAACAAACTGAGCCAGTTGTTGTTGATGCTTGTTTTTATAGCATTGATAAATTATGTGAGAATTACAATTTGAAAAATGATCTGTGACATAAAGAATGTTAATAATATAACTTTTTTACATTTACAAAAACTAATAATCTTAAAATGTAAATTTAAAATGGTACAAATGGATTAAATATAAAATATATTTTAATACTCGTTTAATTTCTTTGTGCTCCTTTTTTATGCTGATCTAAGCTTGTTAAGCGCCGACTGTCGTTGGATTTGTGGTGTTTACCGAGAACATACCTTGTCTAAAACTACTGCAAAAAAATGCTTCAGTCGATTCAGGTCTGGTAATGTTCATGTGAATAATATTCGTCGGTGTGGTCTTCCTATTACGGTAAGGTATCATTGAAAAAATTGAAGCAGGGGTTCATTAAAAAGTCAAATTTGAAACTTAAGTACTAAGTAATAAGTATGTTTCATTTTCAAAACACATGAATTAAATAATTGGAGAGCTACTGCACATAGAACAGTATCAGGGTGTAACGTGGCCGACCTAGAGTGCTTCTACAACCATATCAATATCTCAAATTGTACAAGTACAAGAAACGTGAAGTGTCTAAGTGTGATCTTGAACTTTTTATTTTCTCATTCCAGCAGCGCTTCGCACTGCTCCTGGATGATTTGCTGAAATTAAAGCAAAGAAAACAATTAGATAAATGGTTGGAGTGATTTAATGATAGTGTGTTAGCGTTAATGATTCGAGCAAATTGGTATTGAAGCAGGGCACGTGTCTGGTCTGTGCGGTGTGCTATGATATGGTACGGTGGCCGGGAAACCAAGTCTCCCATCTAGTCCACAGAAACATACACAAGTGTGGACGTTTAAATATATAAGTTTAGGTATGAACTTAATAAAATTTAATAAAAGCGAAATTTTAATAGAATTTTGCCATACTCCGCACAGTTGTATTGAATATTAAAATATCCTTAACAATACAGGTGAATTAAAAAATAGCTGCACGACCTTAACGCTGAACTTCTATCATCAAAACTGACAAGTTTTTTTTATAATTTCTTTCTGAATTTGATATTTCCTCAATGAAGTAATTTTTTTTATTAATGTATAAAATTGATATTTATTAAAATCAACATAAATCATTCCCCTGTCGAAGATCATTCAGTGCTCAAGTGTCTGTGATCCGGACATACGAAAACAAAAAATAATTTAAAATTTTTGGTAAAATTTCCAACGGTAAAAATTTCTAATAGGCATGTTGACTGTATTCAAATAAAAATATAATTTTGCCGCGAAACGGTAGTTTCCATAATAGAAATTCTAAAAAACACAATATTTTTCTTTATTTTTAAGGAATTTAATTTTTATTTAATAATCAAAATGTAATTAAATTATTCTCAAGTCACGTGACAACGAACACCAATCAAAGTGCATGACGTCACTTGTTCGCAAACATTGGCTACGCTGTTTAGTTAACATTATTTTATAGTGATTTCCGTGCATTTCTTCGAAATTTGCTTACTACTTACTCCCTTTGCAGACGATTCTAAGAAGTTTTCCCACGATGGACAGTGGATTTATTAAGGCAAATAGTTGGAATTTGCCGAGAATTGATTGTTTTACGGTGGCCAATTTCTACGCAACAAACAGTAACTTCTGCTCTGCTGAATTTAGAAATGTGAAGACCTCCATGTAAGTAATATACAAGAATTGTTATTTCTGCAACCGATGATGAATACATAATAGTAATCATAGGTATTTATAAGCTGAAAAGATTTAACTGAATAATTAAAAAAAATAGTATGATTTTGTGGTTATGTTTTGTCTTTTATTAAACAAATTGTTTTATTTCTTTTTAGGTCCTCGAAGCAGTCATACGGAGACGATGCTGTGGGCTATGTTCAACTTCGTCGAGATGCAAATTTGTGCACAGTTAAGTGCAAAATTTGCCCAGAACATAAAGTTCGTAATAAACCATATTCTGCCGCTATGGTTGTGGATGAAGAAAATGGTGCAATAGTGAGTGTCGAGTGTCATGACTGTGCTGCTTCTCAGGGAGGTTGCAAACATGCTGTGGCATTCATCATGTAGGTGCATCGCAGGAGTGAAGAACCTTCATGCACTTCTGTTGAGTGCTACTGGAAAAAGTCGCGTCTAGCTAAGGCAGGCACAACTTTAAAATTTGTGGTTTAATCATATCCGAAGAGTATTTGATGATAGCTGGTTCACCAGACGGTATATGTGCAGTTCGTCATCGAAATTAAGTGCCCAACAAGTGCAGATAGGTACAAAAACTATGTGAAGGAAAAAAAACCTACAAAAAAATATTCTGCATAAGTGCAATTACAAATGTTTCTGTCTGGCAAGAAAAAGTGTTATTTTGTGTAGCGGACAGTAACTTTGGAACTAATGAAAGTGTCGATATAATTTGTGTTAACTTGAACACTGAACATGTTTGTAATTTACTGGTTAGTCTTTCAGGATTTTGGAAAGAGTATGTTTACCCATTGCTATATAAAAGAGTAAAATAATTAAAAATTTTATTCCATTAACTATTTGTTTTATTTTAAAACAACCTTTCTTATATATTTGAAATCAGAGTTATCAGATACACTAAATATATACACCAAAGGAATTACATAGCAAAACATAAATCTGGTATCTAACCTATGATATTATCAAAACAAGTAAAATTAAACTAGGTCTTTATTTAATAACAGATTTCTGTAAATTAATCAAAGCACATGCTATTATAATGACTTCATCAAGTACCCTAATTAGATTATTATTATTATTAATGCAAGCATGAGGTTTTATCATAGTAAATTCTTTTAAGTGGTATATCACCCACTCAATTCTCAAACTCAATACTTCTAAATATATGACATATGGACACTTGTATTGATTTATCTGTTGTTGTTGGTTTACACACTACTGGTTGAAGTATATCTGAAAAGAAAAGTTTGCTTTATTAGTATTTCACAGTTTATTGTAAATGTAAGTTCTAACTTAAATCACCAATTTAATACAATATTTCTACTATTATTTGTACACTGTTTTTTTTCTTTTGCAGCAAATAAACTAAAATACTGTATTTATAATCAACTGGTATAAATAAGTATATTGTTTACCTAAGCTTGGACCTGGCTGAACCACAGCCATGGAAATACTTTGTGTAGAGTAAGCTTGTTATAATTCTCTTTCACATTCCGCTTTTGTTTCCAATTGTTGCCTTTTCACTGCTAACGGTCGAGTTGTTACGTTTTCTGTTCGTCTTTTTCTGTCGGGTTCACATACAAACTTCGTTGGCAAACAACCTGCTCCCATTCGGACCTGTGAACCGAGCCCATCAAATGATATTCTGTATAGTTCTCCATATCATTCGGCAACTAAAATAAATCAAGTACAAATCATTATTACCCAACTGTGTTTACTTTATTTCTAACCTCAAAATTCCAATTTCCATGTTAGAAAACTTGAAAAATAATGACTTTTAATATAAGAAAAATAAACAAATATTATGAAAACTTACATCAAAATGATCTTCACAAAAATACATTTTAGATTGTGCAGGCACAAACAAGTGGCGGACCCCCGCGGGCCAGCTGAAGCCACATTCTCCTATTATTTTCCGAACGTGGAACGTGAATAAATAACTTTTCAGGTGTTTTAATTGTAGTATTTGCACACTGAGGCACCGCACAACACTTATAAAACTTAGAACTCATCTTTTATTACAAAAATTACGAGAAAAACTTTATATCACCATACAGGTTTACCAGTGTTTGCGAGCAAGTGACGTCACAGAGGTCACGTGACAAGTATTGGCGTTTTGGAGCGAAATTTGAAACGGAATTTAAAATACATGATTTTTAAAGTATTAGTTGTATTAAAAAATAATGTTAAATATTTTGGGCTATATTTTAAACACTTGTCCAAAAATAGTCAACATCCCTATTATTTTTGAAAAGGTTAAAATAATAACAATAAGCTAGTCTTGTTGAGAGTCTGTCACCGGCGCGCGCCGCCGTGACCAACCAATGATCAAGCATCGTTTCTTTTACATTCGATAATCTTGTTTTCAATGACTAAATGAAACTTTCTTGACATACACATGTAATTATATATCACTATAACATTTATACAAAATATATAATTTATAATTTGTATATG
Organism: Sesia apiformis; assembly: GCA_914767545.1. NCBI lineage: Eukaryota > Metazoa > Arthropoda > Insecta > Lepidoptera > Sesiidae > Sesia > Sesia apiformis. The sequence goes on along the minus strand of OU611954.1, from coordinate 21,247,623 downwards.
TTACAGTTAATATCAGTTTTCAGTAAAAACCAGAATTTACTGACAAACGAATGTACTAGTTTTAACTAGGGAAAACTAGGTCTAACGGAATGAACCAGACAGAACCAATTAAAATCAGTGGCGATGTTGTGACATCGGCTGCGGCACTTCGAGATGCGTTCGGGCAAACCGCGATTGCGTTTGAATTGTTTCTGGGCAGAAAGGATTTTAGTATTGTTTAAAAAAACCACTACGAAATGTGACCTAATCAAGCCGAATTTTCTCTGGGTTGGCGGTTTGCCCGCGCGCATCTCGATGTGCTGTTAATTGGGTTTCTGAAAAAAAAAATTATCAATAATCGATTAATGTGTGCTACAATGAATAGAAATTAACATTGTGACGTCACACGCGCTCGGGTTTGTTCGGGAACTGTCCGCGTGTTTTCGGTACTGGATTCAAAAATTTATTTGTAATTAAATATAACTTTTTAATTAAAGCGAAAAAAAAACTAAAAATAGTTTTGTTATAAAATGTGTATATGATCTTTCCATTAATGATTAAAAAAATTTTTTTTCAAAAACCCAATTCGGCTTTAGCCCGTAACTTTTACATACTACAATGAACTATGTTGAGCTCATTTATAACGGAATTACGAGTAATATGTAATGTAATATGGAAAAATGTAATTGGAGAATTACACCTACTTCCTTTTTCTAAATCCATTCGAAAATCTCGCATTAATCTCGCCAGCTCATTCAGGGACATGTCAAAGTATGTCATTCTGGACTGACATTGGGATGGGTGACAGTATTCACCTACTAATATGGGCGTAGTCACAATGGGGCAGATTGGGGCGCTTGACACCCCCCCCCCCCCCCACCCCGGCCCCGGCACAGAGAAGAATAATAACAGACTTTCTGCATTACAGTATTTCTATTTAAATTATAAGAAAATAGTTGTACCAAAATTTGTGCATAAGAAAAAGAAATTATACGATGGAGTGGAAGTGGACTCGGCCAGGGTGATTCTATATCCTAGTGGTGATCCACTGCTTTTTAATATAGCAACTAATCAAATATGTCATCAAATCCAGTCTATAATTGTCTCCCAATATGCTGATGATTTTCTTTTATATACAAGGTGTGATAATGTTCAAGTTAGTATAAAAGATACACAATAAGGTATTGGTAGTTTATTTTTGAACTGATTGACGTTTTCAGATTATATGACTTCCTTAGGTAATCCGTTCCATTGATTGACCACTCTATTTGTAATAAAGTGGTAGTAAGGCGTTGATGTAACACAAATTCTCTTACTTTGGTTACTCTTTGGTTTAAACTCATAAACTAGGACAATAAACTTCACCTTAGGAGGGATACACTGTTATCATGTTATCCTTTATAGAATTTATAGAACTTGGTGGTGGACATTCGTGGAAGTCATTCGAGTGGAATACTGTGGACAGTAGAGAGGCAATGCCTGATGGCAGCCTGTGTATATCACGCGGAATATATAGTAGGGACAACGTCAAATGGACACTACAGCAACCAAATTTTACTCACCGAGTCCTTTTTCTCAGCAACCCATTACAGATAGCACAGACGGTGGAAGAATATATGCTAGCTTTTGAAAGAGTTCGCGAGGACCTACTCCAGACCTCAGGAATAAACGAAATCCGCCACATTCGTCTCAGAATCCGACATGGTGGTAGACCTGAAAAAAAAGGAGGAAAAAGTGAAAACAATGAATATCAAACCTTCAAAATACTTACTGGATACTACAATGTACGACAATTAGGCTCATTCTACGAAATGACAATCATAGAGTACGCGGGCACAAGTTACGGCAAAAAAGAATTTGTGCGACATCAAAGCCGAGACACCGAGAACATTAATCAATTCAACAATAGACCTCATCATCTTACAGCACATTCAGGCATCAGGGCAAGCTGTTTCTCTATCACATACATATTATTAGGGTGTCTCTTGACATGTCGGGAATATTTTTTCGCGAAATCATATAGGCATACCGTCTATTTTTTATAAGCTTTTATTTAACTTCACCTGTTAGTATGTTTGGGACAAATCTTGCAAACCAAATTTGAACCACTTCCTCTAAACTTACGACTTTGAAATGTTGCATGCTGGTTCAGTTCTGATGACAATACACTAAAATTATAGAAATAACCTGATGCTGCAGCCAGGATTGCCTCCTCACGAGGGCATTCCTCAACGGTTAGAAACACAGACACGAAACTTTGCATATACGTTTAATTTTGATAGCTAAACATGATCTTCACCATGAACAGCCAGGATTGTCTCCTCATGAGGACACTTCTCAACGGTTAATGACTTTCTACCGTAATGATGCGTTACTTGAAATGGATAGATTGAGAAATATTTCTAACTAAAAAGGTGTAAATAAAATAATATAAAAAAAAAACGTTTTTTAAAAACAAGCTTTAAGAAAGAAATATTCATAAAAGTAGGTACAATTTCGTAGGTACATTTACAATTGGCGCGACAAGCTTGTTGACAACAAATAATTCTATATAAACTTATTTTGTTCGTTTTATTACATGGCTTACATAAAAGCTTGTTTCTAAAAAACGTTTTTTTTTTTTTAATTTAATTTTATTTTCCATTTGGTCCTACTTGTAATTAGTCGATTATGAAATATGATTGTCTTAGGATAACGAGAACCCGCGTCGACTTGATGTCAAACTTACAACTTGAGAATTTGTAGAAGTTACAACTTGTGTGTAGTAACTTGTGTGTAGTATGGATTGACTTAAGAATTCATGTAGTTTTGGAAATAAAACACCAACTGGTCCAAATCGTACATTTATTACAATTTCAAATTAAAAAAAAAAAATTTAGCATATTTTCTTTTCAGTTTATTTTTTACATTCAAGATAGATCTTTTTTTCCGTGCTCTTGTATACAACTTAACAAAAATTGTTTTTGTTCCTCCTCAACCGTAATCAAACCATGAAATTCTCGCATCAACTTTTGGCTTCTAGAAACCGAGGCGCGTCTCCCATAAAATAAAACTGTCATCAATTCTGAGATGAGAGAACAAATATTTGCTCTTGACTGATATAAAATCATTTATGTTTTTCTCTGAAATAAAGAAAAGAAAGAGTGTGAAATTACACGAGATAGACAGAAAACTACAGAAACAACTACACCATTTATCTGTCAAACTAACCGTACAATGAACCACAAAGTTCTACCTTCGATGGTGTGCATGTACATACCGCCCACCAAGGACCGTCTTACGTGTCCTTAAATACTTCGCCCACCATGAGAGATCTGAACTTAATTGTAATTCATAATAATTAAGTTCAGATCTCTCATGGTGGGCGGAGTATTTAAGGACACGTAAGACGGTCCTTGGTGGGCGGTATGTACATGTACAACCATGATGTGTATTGTTGTTGAACGGTCATAGATGGCTCGCCATGTCCACGTATAATAACTAACAATTCATTATGTAAAATTTATAGTTTACCTATTCGATACTAGATGTCGCTCCTCACTCCTAAGTCAAATCCTGAAACACGCTATTAAGATTTTTCTTCCTCTACTTAAGACCATGCTAGAGTAAATTTGTAGTGAACAATAAAAGACAAGAAAACGTGTATTGTTTCATTCGTACAGATGGGATGTGTCGTTTCCCAGTGGTCCATATATTTTTCCACCATCTTTATTTTTGTTCCTTGGTCCACCTCATCTTTAAATAGTGACAGGATAGCTTCTTCATCAGTTAAATACCATACATATTGGCTAAACTTTCGTAGAGCTGCTTTCGAAATACTTTTGTCAACATTTTCGTGATCCTTTAATGACTTCAATCTTGGTCAAACAAATCTTGGTAATGTGACTTTACTGCCAAATTGTATTGAAGCCAAGGCTTGACATAGGATGCCACAATAAACAAGCAGACGTTTAGCAGAGCTGCCTTGTCCTTACTGGTTATTTAGAAGTGAGAACTAAGTAACGATATTTTCAGGGAATAGATCGCTCTCGCCGTCCATCCTCCGCTTGGTGCATGCCACCTGGGGACCTAATTTTTAATTTTCGCTGTATCTTCGTTTAAAAATATGACTGAGACCTCTATCAATTCTCGATAGTTATCTCTTACTATTTTTGTCAATTCAGCGCGAAGAATTTAAGCTAGGTTCAATTTTGGAAGTGGTAATGTTTCCACGTTTTTCCTGTGGCACTGTATCTTGTTGTAATAAATTCTTTTTCCATTTTTTCTGAACTTTTTGAAGAGTGAAATATCGGGCTTGTGGTCACTTGACTGATTTTTACTTCAAATACGCTTTTTAGCACCAGTTCGTAAACGTGATGACCACAAGCAAAATTAAGCAATTTCCTGTCAAGTTTTTGCTCCAGGAGCACACAGACACCTTTGATATGACCTGTATTTGAAGCCATAGTATCACAACAGATAATTTGCAATTTATCGTCGAGTTTCCAATCTGTGATCGTATTCCAAACAGCCCGCGCCTGCTCTTTGCTGGTAGAATTATTCAATTTTGGCACAGCAATAAGTTGATCCTTATTACCAAACGAAATGACTATAGAAAGAACTTCTTCTTTGGATTTTCGGGCAGGCAACAGTTTGCCGTCCCTGTGAACAGTTACGTCTGATACAAATCAACTTTTATGGCTTCCGGGCGTTCCTTTAGTTTTTCTGTACAGCTTCGTTGGATGAGACTTACTTATCTGAAATTAGTCTACATTATGTCCAAATGCCTCGATAGTAGTTTGAAGAATAAACAATCTCTCACACTCAACTGACACCTGTCTAATGCAGCTACTAATTTTGGAGTAATTAAATCTTTCTTCGTTACCATTCCAATGAGCAGTCCCAGTCCCAGGTTGTGTGCTCTCGATCAAAGTTGACAGATGATTTTATCAATCCATATTTTCACCAAAACTGGAACCTGAATTATCCTGTACAGGTTCATACCATGCCGAAGAAGTTGATGAGGACAGATATTTCATTGGTCGGTTTTTTTTATAGGGAAGTAGGCGGACGAGCAAGCGATCCCACGTAATGGTAAGAGTAACCGCCGCCCATGCACGGGCGTGCAACACCAGGGGGTAAGCGGATGCGCCACCGACCTTGTAAAATCCTATTCACAGTGTTCTTGAAGAACTCTATACCGTAGTGTAATGGAAAGAGCTTTTTAGGCAGTTCGTTCTACAGCCTTTTTTGTAAGTCTCGCTAATTTTGATATACCTGAGTTCGCAAGCTTTTTCACACAATTCGGTAACTATTTGGTAGGTATTCGTGCCTTTTCCCAAAATATAACACACTCGCGAACAGCGAGATTTTCGCTTTCATTAATAGTAATTTCACTTCACAGATGTTATAAATCAAAACTGCGAGTACTTGTCCATTGGAGTGAAGTTTTGACCCCGTTATTTGATGTTTTACGTCTCCTACTAAAAATATACCCTTTTTACAACTGCGTAATTCCACTGATATGTTAATAGAATAAAACCAATAAATTTACTGAAAATACAACTAGAAATCACATTGACACGTTGACGCGTAAGCGCGCGCTCGCCTAAATATGCAAGTACTGACATGTTTCGACGCAAGTCGGCACGGGCTGCCGTAGTCCAAAAAGTTATGAAATTTGATTTAAGAGTGTTTCGATATAAGACAAAAAAAAGTGGGTATGGATTAAAAAAATCCTTTAATTTTTAGGGCACCTAATACGTATAATAAAATCGTAACAGCGGTGTTTGTACATAATTTTTTTTTGAAAAAAGAAGTCAATGCTGTGTTAAAGTACCTACATGTGATTCAGAGGTCAAAATAATAATTTTTGTCTGTCTGTCTAAACGCATTTTAATGAAACTTGGTATAGTGCCGATTGGTATAGTGTGGCGGGTTAACATTTAGGGTACTTTTTATTCAGATCGATTATAGAGTTCCCACGGGAACCTTGAGTTCATGCGAACAAGTCGCAGGCGCCGCTAATTACAAGTAAAACTTGTCACTGGAACATTGTGCTAATTACACCATTGTTGTATCAGCTTATAACGTCTCACTCACTGTAGAGCAGCGTTTTCCAACCTTTTCCAGCTGCGGACCCCTAGGAAATCAAGCACAATTGTTACGGACCTTCTTAATAAAAAAAAACAGTAATACAAGTCGCATAAATTATTAGTACTATAAATATATAAAAAAAAACATTACTTTGTAACCTTCAAAATGTAATTTTTAATCACAATAATTGTAATATAATTATTTTATCATATATTTTTTTAATGTGAAGGTTGGTGTTGCTTCTTTGCAACTAAATCAATGATATTCAGATTGAAGTGACTACTAAGTTGTATTCTTAAATCTGGTTCTACTTGCAATCTCTTTCTGTATTTGTTTTTAGTGTATACAAAAGTACAAGAGTAGAAAATGCCTTGTTGAAATGTTGTTGAAAACAGCAATAAGTGTTTCAGTGCTTCTTCTGACATTTCTTTATAATCTTTCTTTAAATTTCCCCAAAAACTGGATAGAGAGGATTCTTAAAATTCCGTTTCAAAGTTGAATCACTCGATATTTCTATTAATTGATTTTCTTGTGTCGTTGTCAGGCCAGTAATATCTGTATTGAAAGGGTCTGATATCCAAATTTTATTTCTGGTGCTGGGAAATAATCTCTAAATGAAGACCTCAAACCGAGGAGGTGTTTAATAATTTCGTCGTGTACTTCTACTGGCAACAAAGAAAGCTCCACCAGACGATTAAAAAAAACGTAGAAAGTGTAGGAAAATGGTCGTATTTTTTTTAAGTGAACAATTTGTCCATAAATCAAGTTTTTTCAACATTGTTTCAATTTTATCTTCAGATTCGAAGATGTTGTTATCTATTTGTCCCTTGTAGGCTCAAATCCAGCTCGTTGACGACACTGAAGATGCCAGCTACATTGAGAGCCATCAGCATGTTTATTGACGCCGCCTGTAGAATTACTTAAAAAGAACTTTCTGATCTCGTCTCTCAGTTAAAAAACACGCGACATAACTTTGCTACGAGACAACCAGCGCATGTCAGCGTGCAATAACAAGTGTTTGTTAATGCTTCTCACCTCTTCACAATTAATAACGAAAAAACAAGAATTTAGAGGCCACCTGCACAATGTTATCTAATACTGTTTTTTCAATTTTTCTGGCATACTCTTAGCAGCTAATGCCTCCCCATGAATGTAGCGATGGTGCCAGATAATAGACGCCCGATCGCACTGTTACCGAGTCGGTCGCTTTTTATTGCTACGAGACTTTTGGTGGGATTTATTTATTTCATTTATATAGTCCAGAGATGGGTCTGCGGACCCCCAACGGACGTACTTGCGGACCCCAGGTTAGGAAACCCTGCTGTAGAGCAAAGGCCTCCTTTCATTTGAAATTGTTGAAAGGGGTTTCGTGAAAAAAAAAAAAAATGTATATGTCAGCTGTCAACTAATTTGATATAAAAACAAGAAGTATCATTTTTAAGAAACTCGTAATAAAATTGTGATGCACGTTCAGACAGACAACACAAAAATTGTTGTTTTGGACTCTGTATCATTCGTTCATCATATCATTGATCATTTGTATCTGTATCATTTGACGTTGTTAGGGCGTACATCCCTCGTGCACGAGACAATGTGCCTAGGGTCCCGACGTTGAACCCCATGAATGTGGGGTATCAAGGTTTTTTTTAAAAGAATGTGTTTCCTTACATATTGTCCTACTGATTTTTGTTGAATATTTTATTTAGCAAAAAGAGATTAAAATATCCAACACTGAAGTTGAATTTAAAAAAAATATAGGAAACAGTGTTTACTCACAGAGATAATATATGCATTTGGGGTAAGAATGTGTTTGTGTACCCGTTTGTTACTACTTTTCTCTAAAGGGGCTGGTTAAGTGTTATGCTGTTCCAACTCATCTAGCCAGGGCCCCAAAATCCTTAAAGATGTCATCCCTGCATATCCACAAAAAAAATTAAATGGTTCAGACATATACAGTACCACAACTACCATATTATCAGCCTATATTTCTCTACTGCGGGATATAGGCCTCTCCTAAAGCTCACCAGCGCACACGTTCCTCGGCTCTTCTCATCCAATCACCACCGGTGAACCTCTTCAAGTGGTCGGTCCACGAGTCCACATCGCACGTCCCGAAGTGTGGTTCCCGGTACGCGGCCTCCACTCGAGCACTCGTCTCCCCCATCGGTTACCGGTCCTGCGACAAATATCACCTGCCCATTGGCACTCCAACATTCTGATTCCCTACCTCAACTAGACGACACAACTATACTGACCTGCGCACGTGTCTTCCTATAGGAATGTTGACTGTCAACATTATAGAGAACACGATGAGCAGCTGTGGCAGCGAACCACCGATGACTCCTGTGACCCTGGAAATTTTAGCAAAGAAAATGTTAAACAAGAGAAAGTGTGGGGACTTCATAGAGTTCGTTTGCCGGCGAGGTGTTTGAGAAGCTGAGTACAAGGGGATCACTGCTCGCTGCTCGTCAAGTCGTCGGCTTCGAGCGGTTTAATGTTCATTGAGATGCGAGCGTGGAAACGGAGGCTATAAGCGTTTTTCGTGATTAGGCTGTTATGGCAAAGTTAAAATCCACAACCGACAAAAGAAAACGGCCAATTATCCCCGTTGGTAGTATCCTTGCTGTGCAAAAGTCCTTGCGGGTTCGATTCCCGGTCGGGTTGATTAAAGACAATTATTTGTTGTGGTCTGGGTGTAGCACGTGTTGTATTCGTATTTGTATGTGTCACTGGACTCATGACAGGGAATCCTAGCGTGGGCCATTAACTGTGGCCATTAATTATTTAAAAAAAAGGTTATTTTAAAAAAGCTTACCAACGAACTGTTCGTTTGTTTTACCAACGATTGTTCGTTGGTAAGCGCATCACTTGAGAACGGCGGGACAGATTTGGCTTTTTTTTTAAATGTTCGTTATAGTCCGAATAAGGTTTTTAGGGAAAGAAAAATTTTAAAAGATGCCTGGAAAATTCTGGAAAAATTGAAAGTGCTTTTTTCTATGGGATTTTTGTATGAACTCAAGACCATAACTCACGATTCGAACGATGGAATGTGTAATTCTTTTTTGTTTTGTTCGTTATGGTCCTGGAAAAGTTTTCAGAAAAAAAAAAATATATATTTATTGAAATTTGAAATTATGGAATTTTTTTACTGAAATTTGGACAGGGCATCTGTCGGGTCAGCTAGTTATAAATAAAATATAGTTATGACATAAAATATGGTGTGGCAGCGTTGTACACGTGGGCGGTGTTGTACACAGTATTGGACACTGCATAGATGTTGCGAAGGATCAAACTGCTTGATTTGTACATAGTCTGGGGCTTACGTTGGGTCTCCATGTCATTTAGCGACAAATTAATAACGATTCATTCATCGCAACACACAACCAAGATAACATAAAAACTAATCATACAAATAGAAAAGATATTTTTTTTATAGAGAGGTGTCAGAAGAGCAGACAGTCCACCTGGTGGTAAATGGATATTGCCACCCATAGACATCCGCGGGAGATGGCGACATCAGTCCAGAATGACAAACGTTGGCACGCTCGTGGATGCGCTGCATACCGCCGGAGATGTAGGAATGGATTTGGAAAAAGGGTTGGGAAAATTGGGAGGGATAGGACAGGATGAGATGGGAATGGGCTCTGGCTCACTCACTACCGAAACACGTACGTACATTGGGGAATAGGTTAAAGTGGGAAATGCAGTACTTTTCAAGATAGTCTTCTGTGATAGAGGGGTGACGAGGCCAGTCAAGTGCGACCAGCAGCTGTTGGATTGCTGCGTGCATCCTGTCCCTTCCACATTTATGTTTCAGTATTAAAATCCACCTCTTTATTCCACACTAGCATCAATGTATATGTATTATATATACATAGAAAACACACATATATATATATAAAGAACTCGGGGGAAAAAAATAAACAATAATATATTTGTAAAAGCATGACAGTACTATACCCCACAAACAGCAGAAGCTGACAGACTAGTTCATCCGCACTTCCTTGACTAAGAGTCACTGTGTACGACACACTTTATGCCGCGAACCCGAAACTTGTGGGACCAACTGCCAGCTGAGAATTTTCCACCTAGTTACGACGTGGGGCTCTTCAAAAGGGCTGTGAAAACCGCAGGACCCTAGCGTTGCAGGTGCCTACGGGCGGCGGTGACCACTACCACCATCTCGTAGGCCGCCCCCGCCCGTCTGCCACCTCTTTTATATGTGTATGTAAATGAAGATCTTCGCACTTCATTCCGAATAGACTGTGGTGGTGGCTCTATGGAGTTTGTGCCACTCTATGGTTACTCTATGGTTGAGGCAATGGAGGTTTGACAGAAGGGCTTGTCTTTTTTATGTTTAATATTAATCGAAGTTTGCAATTGAGTCGGGTGACAAAATGCAATAAGGGGATTTGTTTGCTTGTGTCGAAGTGGACTTCATGGAGAGATAGTGAGAGTTGAGTGCAGGGTCAATAGCTCCAAATGTTGTTTCTCTTTTCAGGTAAGATTTGTACACCTTATAAATTGATGTCAAATGTATTGCCACATTGGGTTTAATAAAAACAATCTCTTTTCAGTGCAACGCAATTTGTTTGTGATTCCGAGATTCCTACATTGTCTCTAGTGTTTGATAAAGCACATTATATGTATATAAAAAAAATATTAATTTTCAACAAAATGTTATTATAAGTTAACATAATATTACTACATTAAACAACAAAAAAACTTCAACCTTTGCATTAATGATTTTTCTTGATTTCTAGTGTCAGTGTTTTTAGATAAATCATTAAAAATAGAATAAAACATATGGCAAACTTTTTCTGAATTAAATTTAAGAGTACACAATCTCGAAGAAATTGGAAACTTCAAGTGAACTTCAAGCACCATTAACGACTAAATTTAAGAAATGAGCGACACGGGGGCTTTAAAATTCTCGAGAATTTATATCTAATATTTGTTTCTGTAATCCTATTTATGTACCTTTCATATTTGATCCATTATCATATCTGTCCCCTCATATCTTTAAAATATCTAGATTTATATTTGAGTTCTTTAAATAAGTTAATAAAAATGCAGTAAGACCGGCGCCTATTGTATCGCTAATCAAACAAAATAGAAGAAAATCATCTTCAGCCGGCCTATATGAACTATGTACAAATAGAAACTACAATTATGGCATCCAGTTATATTGAAAGTAGATGGCGCAGTATGTGACACATATTGGGAAGCAGCGGTGGCTGTCGTCCCTGTCGTTCGCGACTCCACTGATTCCCGTGCTTCCCTCGAGTGGTTCTTGATCCTCGAGTATCTCCAGTATCGAGTCGTTTTTGCGTGATGCGCGTTCAGACAGAGAGAGAGACAAGACTTTAGACTCTGTAGCACTTATACTTTATAATGCAATCACTTTTTTTTTTATATTTCACGTACAGACACGGCTCAGTGTGCGTTTATTACTAAAATAATTTTAATTTTCGTTAGAACGGTCTTAAATATTTTAAATTGATTGTCATGTTTCAAGGATGTTTCCGTCATGTTTCCGTGACGCGTTGCATATCTGATACTGACTGAACATAAACTAGGTGATGCAACTACACTGACCTGCACACGTGTCTCCCAGTAGGAATGTTGTGGACGCCTCCTGACAATGAACAGTATCCGCTAGTATGGAGTCATGCCGCAGTAAGTATCGACCACTTCCTCTGTGATACTGTAAATTTCATCAAAGAAAATAGTAAAGAAAGACAAGAAATTAACAGTGTGTTGATATTAGCGGCAATATTGTGGTCGAGGCGACCAAAACGCTGAGCACTGTTTTGTGATTGAAGAGTTATGAAGAAGTTACCCAGGGTTGCACACATAGGTGGACACAATACCTATATAGATATGGTGGAGGAGGTCAAACTACTTGGTGTGTGCATTGACTGGGAGGTAAAGTCTGCTCTCCATATCATACGATTTGCAAGAAGCTGATAATGATTTAAATACTGCCCGTCGTATTTCTGTTTAACCAAAGGTTGACTGGCAGCGAATGCCATTAAGTCCGCCTATCGTACGAGTACAATGCTTCTTTGTGCATTAAAGTTTAACTAAATAAAACGATTGTAACAGGGCAACCGAGATACGTGGGCTGTTATTTGTTACTACTATCAATCAATTTGTCCTATATTTATAGCAGATTGGAGGATAATTTCAATATATTCTAACCTCTATTAAACATCACTGGCCACCTTCATTTAGTTTTTCTTTTTATTATTATTTTACGACAAGACGTCAGTTAATAATTGATTGCAACAATGAACGTGTCGCGTGAATCATTTCGTGCAATGATTTTCTGTGACTACAAACGAGGTTTAACGTTTAAGGAATCTCACGAGGAATCCTTCGCTAGCAACCGTGACCTATTGGTACCGTGAATTTAAACGTGGCCGGGAAAGACTCGAAGACTGCGGTTACCCACGAAAACGTCATCAGGGTGGTGGTTAATAAAAGATCACTACACATTGAGAGATTCAGGGTGAACTGAAGATTGGATCACGGGCGGTTTCCACTATCCTGCATGAACATCTTAAATTCAAGGTTGCCTCGCGATGGATACCTCATTTTCTCGCAGAAGAGCAAAAATTCCGACGTATAGATTGGTGCAAGTTTATGCTGGAAAAGTTTGATGGAGAGAGTTCGCAACAAGTATCCTACATCTTAACTACAGATGAATCTTGGATCTACAGGTACCGTTTACAAAGCAACAATCCACACAATGAGTGTTCGAAGAGGACAGTTTACCCACCAAAGTTGTTCGTGGCCGAAGTGTAAATAAAAAAAAGGTTGCTGTTTTTTTCAGACGTAGTGGTCCAGTAGCGATAATTCCACTAGAAGATCGTAAAATGGTTACTGGTGAATGGTATTGTGAAGTTTGCCTACCCAAAGCCTTAAAGGAGTTGACTAACGACCGCCCAAGGAGCGGCGCTCGTGGCATTCTTTATCACCAAGACAAAATACTTGTGCTCACATGGCTGCTAAACTAAAACCATCGACTTTTTAGCCAGTGCGGGCGTTAAATTGTTCCCCCATCTACCCTACAGGCCAGTACCCGTGGCCCCGTGCCACTTTTTTTTATTTCTCTCCATAAAAAATGTTACGTGGACGAAAATTTAAGACAGGATGAGGCTATCGATGAATTTAGGAGACTCTTTTTCGAGCTTCTGCAAGAATCTTTTTCAAAATGTTTCGATAAAAATCATAAAATAAAAATAAAAAATCATAATCATAAAAATGCACTTATTCATTTTAAAATGAATCATTTTAAATAAAATATTTTTCATAAAAATGCACTTATTCATTTTAAAATGAATCATTTTAAATAAAATATTTTAATTTTAACTAAAATGGCTGGTCATTTAAAAATTATAAAGGGGAGTATTTTAATGTAACTGTAAATATTTTTTTTTGATACACTTATTATTTTTGGTTTCACTAACATTTTACGAAACAGGCTACAGAGAGAGTTGGAGACTTTCCGACATACCTTGTAGGGGGAGAGTGCACGCTGCATATTGGTGGCAATGCAAGCTCACTGGTTAAGGCGACCGAAGCACTGAGCATCGTTTGTGATTGAAGTGTTATGAAGAAATTTGTACAAAGGGCAAGTTAACAGAACAAGGGTACTTTTTATGAAATAAAATATAATAAAAATATGAAATATTATGCCCTAGTGTTGTACACAATATAGATACGGTGGAGGAGATCCAACTGGGTCAGTATAAAGACAGGGAGGTAAAGTTGGCTCAAGCTGATAATAATTTATGAACAATTGTAACATGCAACCAAGATGATATGAAGGTTAATCCCACAAATAGTAAGGATAATTTATGTTTCAGGACTAAAACCCATCTCTTCATATTTCACCAACATTTACGCACGAGCGACAAACCTTCAATAACACAAAGCTACATAATTCCGTCCTCCTACCTTACTGTGACAACTGAGTTATTTACCTAATATCTAATAGAATTAAAAGGGAAATAAAAGATATTGTTACGCCCATTTAAAAGAAGATTTAAAAAAAACTCAGTGAGCAGATTAAAGTAGGTCAAAATTAGGTAGCATAGTTTTATTTCAGGAATCTACTCCAGCTCCATTCCAAAAGATTCATTTAAAAAATAACAAGACTCGAGTGAGCTAAGAAAAAGTCTTATTACCAGGACATACTCCACCAGCCGCCACTTGACTGTTGACCACACGCGAAGGCAGCACCACAGAATGGAGAATAGGTATGTGCATTTACATTGATGGCAGCAAAACTGAAGATGGTGGATGTGGCTCTCAACATCTGACAGAATGCTGTGAAAACTGGTTGCTGCACGTACCAACTCCAATCACACTGTTTGGTTCTCCAAGCAGAGTTTTTGATCATCCTGAAAGTGGTGGAAGTGATGAGCAAGTTAAAAGGACAAAATCAATGTTTTATTTGAAAATTTAAGATCTAAAATTTATTAGTTCGTAAAATATAAGTAGGATTCTAGATCAATTTACAAGTATTTCACGTATTATTATTACAGCAATACTTAAAAACTTCACTAATAAAACGAAAAAATCAAATTTTTATTTAATAGAAGAAAACCCAATCAAAGAAAAAAAAATCAGGATAGAAAGAGCTCTTTAACATAACGCATACATTAGTTTCTTACTGGAACAGTTTAGGATCATAAAGGATTGCTACAAGATTCAAAAAGTTTGTTTATAATTTTCACTGGATCATCTCAAGGTTAACACTGAATGTATAAATATTCATAGTTTTTAAAAGTTTAATAATATAATTTGAAGTTTTACACAAGCATAAATTGCATTTGTAGTTTGATCTAACAATTGAAGTGATGGGGGCCACTAGGATATATCTATCATTATATTAGGCTATACAGGTATGATTTTACTGCAGGGCACCTGTTTCCCTAGTCAATCATTAGTACAGTATGCGACAGACAGCACACGGGTGTAGTTGAGGTATGAGTTTAGTCACTTTAGTTTTGTTGTTTAATTCTTTTAAATTAAATTGTTTTACATACAAGTATGTCAATTTACAATAATAAATATAAATTAAAATTATCGATAAGTACCTATCAACCTAAAGTTGTTTTTACATCGATAAAAGATTCCTTGGAACTGCACTCCCTTGGAATTTGGAAAAAAATCTTACAGAAGCTATATCAACTGAATAAAGACGCTAACTGTTATCAAAAATCAATGCATCAATTGCAATTTAAGTACGTTTTTTTATATATCTCTAGCTGTGGCTGAAAGAAAATATGCAATGCAATGCAACCAGCCCTTACAGTACCCACTGCTGGACATTCATGTAATGCCTTCTTTCTGTCTAAACAGTTTTTGAATTTATTCACTCCATCTGCTTTAACTGTCTCATGTGGTAGATTATTCCATGAGTTTGACAACTCTTATTTGATAGGAAGTGCTTGTAGGGATTGGAGGTAGCGATGATTCGTATCATAAAGCAGGTCCTCTCAAATTCTCGTTTGCTTTAGTATTGTATCATGCGGTTGTTGAGAATCTTCTAAGTTTCGAGCAAGTCTCCTCTTACCCTTTCTTTTCTTTCTTTTATTTTTTTTTATAGACTAGTGGGCGGACGAGCAAGCGGTCCCACGTGATGGTAAGTGTTACCGCCGCCCATGGACACCTGCAACACCAGGGGGTATGCGGGCGCGCCGCCGACATTGCAAAATCCTATTCACAGCTCTCTTGAAGAACCCCATATCGTAGCTTAATGGAAAGACCTCTTAAAATTGTGTCTTTGTAGGTATGTTGGGGGTAATCTCTGGATAAACTGAACCGATTTCAAAAATTTTTTCACAAATACATAGAAAGCTACATTATCCGTGTCTAATATAGGCTATATTTTAATTAGAAATTTTGAAAAAAAAAAACTTATAAAACAAAGCGAAGCGAGGGTGGGTCGCTAGTCATATATAACATGGAATTTGCCCTTTTCACTATAGACATGATGTGCATCTCCCACTTCAAATCATGGCTTACAATGACTCCCAAGTCCCTTTGTGTGGTAACTGCTTCTAGCTGTTGATTACCAAGGTAATAAGGTATTTTGGGATTCCATCTTGCAATATGTAGAACAGTACATTTACTCGTGTTTAAGGTTAAAAGTCATTCTTTAGTGCTTTCTTCAATATTGTTTATGTTTATATTGTAGCCATCCAGCTATGAAGAATTTGTGTGACATCAAAGCCTTACTACCATTTCATTACAAATAATCAATGGAATAGATTACCCAAAGAAGTCATATCACCTGAGAACTTTAATCAATTCAGAAATATACTCTACTTAGATATCTAACTAAGATATCTTAGAGAACAGAAACAGACATAGACTCGTAACATGCATAACAGGCTGCTTGTCTATTATGTAATAATAATAAAATATTATCGGCTGGCGTAAGAGTTCAGTATTAAAATAGGGCTCCACAATTAAATACTTATGATATGATGAAAATACTTACAGGACATGATGGTTTTGGTCAATGCTTGTCGTTTCCGTGTCCGCCAATGCTGATCCGTAAGTGCCAGGAAATGCACACTTCCTAGTAGACTTCCCACTCTGAAATTGAGATGTAGCACACTGCAGATGGAAACACAAATAACAACCGGTAAACTTGA
Source organism: Sesia apiformis (assembly GCA_914767545.1). Lineage (NCBI taxonomy): Eukaryota > Metazoa > Arthropoda > Insecta > Lepidoptera > Sesiidae > Sesia > Sesia apiformis. The sequence continues at coordinate 21,230,893 of OU611954.1, read as the reverse complement.
AAATTTCTTGAGAGGAAAGCACACAATAAAATAATCACTTTTTATTAATTATTATAAAATGAACATAATAGTTATAGATAATAGAGACATTAATTAATATGAAGAGTGTTTGCAGTTATTTATAATTAACAAATATAATTATTTTTTATTGTTTTTTAAAAATGAAATTTATTTCAATTTCTTAATTATTACTTATATCAAGACTTCGATGATTGTACCAATGTCAAGGTTGAATGAAACAATAAAAAACATGTGTTTACATGGAGAACTGTAGAACAGGTGGTTCTACAGTTGAGCACACTAAAACAATAAATACTTAAATATATATATATATATATAGGTACAAAAGAATATAAGATTAAATTAGATTTTATAAATATCAAGACTAAGCATGACAGTGCAAAAAGTAAATACTTTTAATATTTAATACTTTAGTAAATAAATATTGATCAGGAAGTATTTATGGTTAATAATTATGTACTTAAAATAGAATACTGATGATGAATATGATGTAAATGTTAAAATAAATTAAAGAGCAATGTTATTAACTAATGAATTGGTGAAGAATATTAATACCAGTGGAAAAGAACAGGGAAAAGTTATAGTAATTAATTCACAGGGCGAGGAAAAGAAGGGGGAAGTATATAGTAAAGTAGTGTTACAAGTCTGGGACAACTAAAAAAAAATGTGTTCTAGAGTTCCTTCTTTGTCTTTTTTTTCAGGGGTAGGTGTTAAATAAGTAAACAAGCTTTTTTTATACACAATTTTTTAATTGTAATTGCTGCTATTTATTTGTTTCTTTTATTCTTAAATTCCATAAATTCTATGTAAATATTATATAATGTAATTATATATTTATTATTATATAATATGTAATTATTGTGGGCAATGTTTTAAATGACCTAACTGCACTTACCTGCCAGTGATTTGCTTTGGCCACATTACCACTCTCACTTTAGTTATTTCAAAATTGTTGTAATCAATTTCTTCATGATGGCTACATTTGCTAACATTGTAGACACAAAGAACACTGGAGTCTGCAACTGCAGAGGATAGTTGAATTTAAAGCGCATCTCAAGTGGAAAACCTAGAGTAGTTGAGCAAAGAATTCAGTGCATTCTGCATCTATGTATAAAGTATCTTCAGTCTTCTTTGTCAGCAGATTTCTGAAGTGAGCCACTCTGATACTCTTGAAATGCGACACTGCAGAAAATACCTGCTCCTTAATGGTGTCTCCGAGAAGCCTAATGAAAATGTTCCAGATGTTGTTGCTGCCATATTGCGAACACAGGTGTTGAGAACACAGGTCTTGACAAATTCGAAAGTTCTTCATTCCTTGTAGCTTATAGACTGTGGGTCTGTTGTGAAAGAGCACAACTGACTTCGCTTTGGAGATCCTTCTGTACATGCGACAATATCGAGGAAGAAGACTTCACTTAGAGATCTAAGGAAACAGCTGGCAGCAGCCGCTGCTCGCACTCGCAGTGTAGTCAGCAAAACGGAGCAGCCACGTTATAGAATAGAAGAACGGAGTGGCATAGAAATAAGTAAGTGTTGTTATACATTATCTGTGTAGCATCATTGAATTAAGTATTATTTTATTTTTGATAGTATTTATATGTCTTCAGTTTCTTTTGTTTTGGTTGCATAGAATTCTGAGCAGGCATTGACGTGTTTACTTGCTAGTGCACCGATTGTTTTCTTTTCCTCATTATGTATGGGGTACCTGCTATAATCGATTTTCTTCTAGTAAACGATGATTTCCTTTTACTCTATTTATTTTGTAACGATATGATTCAACTTGTATTTTCTTATAACTGTTATATTGTGGCAACCACAATAAAGGATATGATTGTTTGTCTAATTTCTTTTGAAAGCCGAATCAAATGACAAAAGGCGTCAAAAGCGTTCAGAAACAGGGCCTCTAGGTGCGTTTCGAAGTGTGTGATTGTTGCCATTTGACAGTCGATATCTTATTGCTATGTGTTACTTAAATCATAATAATTTATAAACATAAGTAATGATTTCCCCTTTTTGTTTTATTTAATTTCTATAAACTAATAATATTATTATAAAGATTATTATAATATTATTATGAGATTACATATTATAATATTTGCTCCTATATAATTGAAGAGTAGGTACTAAACGAAATTATTTAGAGTTAGGGAATTTTCGTTTTTACGAAATAGACGCGAATTTATGCGAAAATTTCTTATATCTGCGAATAGATATGAAATATACCAATTTGTGATTTTTTTTTACGAAATGTGGCGAGAGATGAATCATTTTATCTTTCATCATCAAATCATCATAGATAATTCATCTCTCCCCCTCAACCCTCAATTTCTGAAAGAATGTTGACTTGGTGGCTTCGTATAAGCCATATATGTCCAAAATGTGTCCATCTGGACAAACAATTAAAAATGGTTTTACTAGATGTCGTAACTTATGTAGACTGTAAGACTTACATTGAAAATAGTAATTCGAACTTTTTTAGTAGATGTATGTGCCATCTATACTATTTCCATTTCTTTATTTTCTCGATGACAGCTCACACACAGTGGTCGATATAACTTTGTTCTAGCGTCAACGCCTAAAACTCCGAACAAAAATTAGGCACCAAGGCGTCATATTTCATTAACAAGGTCACGTCAGCCAGAAAGCAATTTTAGGGATGTAGTTAGTCGATCGACTGTGTTTTTATTATAATAACTTGGTAATGTTACAATCAAAATCGACTACTAGAACATACGATTTTTTTTAATCATTACATTACTGGCGGTTTTTATTACTATTAAATTAGTTTTCATTTATTGTAATGAAAATACAGTCATCTTGTTTCATAATTCCACATAAAATCATGATATATATATATATATATATATATATATATATATATATATATATATATATATATATATCATGACCTATCGATAAACGTAACACGATAACAGATCCGATATTTTTTTACAAAATGTAAGAAACTAAACTACTGCCGGATACTTTTGTACAAATTTATTAACTAATATTATATTTCATTACAAGATGTTACACGTGTTAATTCTTGATTGATAATGCCAACTTCTTTAAAATTTTCGAAGCTGTTGTAAAATAAGTAGGTATAGGTAGGTACTCGACAATGAAACGAAATAATTATAATGACAGGTAATCTTTATTTATTTATTTTAATCAAAATCTGATGAATCGTCACTGTCACTCGAGGAGCTCTCCCCAACATTTATTATAAGTTCCTGTACTTCTATATTATCGAATGCCACATGAATTTCCCAATCCGACGCTATAATGTTTTGGGTTCTTCTCACAATTTTTTCCCAGTTTTCGGCAGTTACTTCCGCACATGCAGTTTTTAATAAATCTAACATCTTGTTTGCCGTAAAAGGGGGATGGGTATTGTTTCGAGCGGCGTGTCCTTTGATTTGTGCCCATATTAGTTCTATAGCATTGTACTGGCAATGATACGGCGGAAGTCGAAGAACCCAATGACCACATTCGGCAGCTATTTCGTCGATAACATATCTTTTAGGGAGGCTTTTTTTCGATTTGAAAATATTCACTAATTGTACTTTTAATAAAGTATTATCCACATTTTCGCCATGACGTTGGAGCCAGTCAATTATCTCTTGTTTTTTATTGGCCTGCGTCGGCATTTTATCAATTTGTCTGGAGTGATATGTAGCGTTGTCCATAATAATTATCGACGGTTCTTCCAGAGATTGCACCATTTCTTTAAACCATCCTTCGTAAATCTCCGCGTTCATTTCTTCGTGGTAGTCCACTGTTTTCTTGGATTTAAAGGCCAGTAAAGCATCTGACATAAATCCTTTCGTAGACCCTGCATGGCATATGATGAGGCGTTCACCTTTTCCCATTGGCACTGAACTAGTGGAAGCGACGGTGTCGTCAGTCCAGTTCTTAGATACTGTGTGGTTTGCATTTAACCAAGTCTCGTCAGTGAAAATAACATTTGACCAATCTGATATCTTTTTGGCTTCGCTCAAAAATTCGCAGCGAGCCATAGCAACGTCGTGACGCTCCATCAATATTTTACGTTTGTCCGATTTTTTATAACAAAATCCAATTTCTTTCAAAACCAAGCTTAATGACGATTTTTGGCCATGGAACAAACCACATTCACGTAAAGAAACAACAAGTTTTTTAAGTGTTGTAATTTCTTTGCGCAAGTAATAGTCATATATATGACGGCGAATAGCGTCAGCGTCGAAGTTGTCAACCGATGTCACACGACGTGGTTGGCGTTTTTTCTTCGGCGTACGAAGCTTATTTTCCTGCATGCCGCTTGTACCGTAAGCTTCGGTAGTAATTTTTGAAACAGTAGGTCCACTAATTCCTAATGCGGCCGCAACACGCTCTGGCACTTGCGACAGTGGTAATAGCGGGCCACCATTTTGATACTCTGCTTCAAAGTAATTACGAACCTTGATCACCAGTTCTCTCGCCTGCCTTTTCAGAACAGATCCTTTCGGCATTTTGATATTTGACAGCTGGGCAGCAATCAACACGGAGGAACACAAAATACACAACGTAACGTATGGATAATGTGAAAAAACTCAGCGAACAGAAATGTAGTGACTAGCACGACCGTCTTGTTGCGAGTGACAGATTAAAACAAACACAAAATGGCGGTGGGCCATTGAGTGTTCCCACCTTGAAAAAATATATTTGAATGTTTTTGTTGTATTTGTCTTTGTTCAAAATATAATAAATATATGCGATCGATATCATTACTTATTTGGTCACAACACTACAACTATCAAATTAGAACTGTCATCGAGAAAATAAAGCAATGGAAATAGTATATGTGTTTTGCAAGCACTGTAGCAAGAGCTTGACCAGCTTTGTTTTATGTCGCCGAGTAATCCTTGGCGTACTTTGGAGGATTTCGTCAAATTGAAGTTTTGATAAACCTATGTAGGTAGTATTTGAAAATGTCATCATAAATCGTAGAAATTCTGTTAAAGTCTAAAAATTCTTTTTTTGTTCTTAGGATATTCAGCATTTCTTTAAGATGTATTGGAGTAAATTCAGTAAACGTCCGGCGGGTTCTTGTTACTATGTAATGCCAATCTGCTTCTGACAACTGGATTTTACAAATGCGAGCGCCATGTGGTATATAAAAACACCGTTCTTGAAGAACTACAGCTCTTATTTGCACATTAATTCTTTGCAGGTTTCTGTTTGAACAATGCGCATATGTATTATAAGGAGCCCGCGTATAGCCGAGTAGGGCTATCATTTCCGCTCTGTTTAATTGGGTCGCTTGATCTCGAACGTTATCTTCACCAACATGTTCTTGTATAGGAAGTGTTGGTTCTTCAGGTGATTCTTGTACTAGATTTTCAGGTCGTCCTTGTGCGGCTTCATTAGGTTGTTCTACAGCCACATGTGCATCACCTTCATTGTAACGCTGGGCATGACGAAAGCACGCTCGGCAAATTCTATCTTCTGCACGAAACTAAAAATAATAATAATACTTTATTTAAAATTAGCTGGGATTGATAGTTTTGATCGCGTTGATCGTAAACAAATGCTTTTAAGTTTCTTTATCTAAGTCTGTGCTAAAGCCTCTCGGCTGCTTCGTTAAATAAATAGATACTATCAGCATGTTATAAAAACACAGTAGTTAAGTCTAGCGTTCTATAATATCTCCACCAGTCATAGACATAGCACACTGCGTAGGGGAGGCAAAATAAAAACTCACCTGTCGGATATTAACGATTTCAGCAAAGTACTCTATTAAAAATTGATGGTTTTGCATAAATTCTGTCAAACCAATTGACCGTCGACGATTGCCGCCAATGCGCCTTAAACTTCGTTGGCAGCAGATACAAGATGTAAGGTTCGATTCCTCCATAATGTAGTTTTAACAGTTCATATTACTTGATAAATGAGAGTCCTTTTTGACACAACTAGTTAGTTCATATAATTGCAATCACAAAGTCCAACGGGGCAGCCAGGTCACATAATAAAATAAACGATATCACTATGTTCGGTAGGGAAAGCCAAATCAGCAAGTCACGCAAGCAAACTACACGAATGTCAGATAGTGAGTGATCTGATCAGTGAAATATAACACAATGTAAGCAGAAACGGCAACGGTCGGATTCATACGGTCGGGACCGGTCGGGACCGGTCGGGACCCGTCGGGTTGCCGACTCTAGCGCAGGTACACAAATCCAGCGATATGATTGGTTGAACGAACCCAGCTATGCTTAAAAGTGTTAGAGGGGTCTAACAACACGTGTAACTACCTAGAAGTTGTAAAATATTTACGAATTACCAGCACTTATGCGGCTTATTTTAAAAATAATGAAATAATATGTCATTATTTTTGTCATTTTTGGTCTAATATCTCGACTCCGATATAGTTTAGATAGGAGCTGTTTAAACAAAATCTACTCACTATAAATGGCTCTTTTTAATAACACTAGTTTCATTACTGGGCGCTAACTTTGAAAATGACGCCACTTTTACTCAAACCCCTTTTGTAACTGAAGGAATTGTATTAATTTAATCTTCCGGGCTACTTGGCCGAGGTCTTCTGGAATCTCTTCTCTTTCTTCCAAACGTTTCGTCAACAACTGCGGTTGACATCTTCAGTGGCGACTGCGTTCACTGAACGCACGTTCGAAGCAGATTCGATTCAGATTCGAAGCACAGGAAATGAACATGAAGTGTGATCTGGGTGACAATCAGTTAAATTTATTCGCAATGGGAGCTTTAAATGCCTCGTCGTCGGCTCGACAAGGCCTATTTACCGACCAAAAGCAACATAAACCAAAATGAAGAAAAACTTCTTACACATTTTTTCAGTTTCAAGTGCCTGTTTGCAAGCAATTTTTTCAGTTTGGAGGGAACAAAAATGAGAAACTAGGAAAAAATAATTACCGGAAATCTTCATCAGGAAAAAGGCCTTCAAAAGTTAATTTTGAATAAAAATCAGACGATGTAACGTTTATAAAAAAATTTTCGAAATAAAATTCATTAGTTTTGCCAGGTCGGATTCCAAGCTAATACAACCCAGATTTACATCTTTTACAATGTCTAGTTCAATGAATAAAAATTACGTAGGTATATGAAAAATACCATGATGCAGCAATTTTATCCCACAAAGACCCCGTGGGCTTAAGGACTTTACGGTAAAGGTTATGGCAGGAGTTATGTCCTAACATTGTTATTCAAAGACCCCGAACTAACTTATGCAGCAAATGTCAAGGAAATATCACATCTTTAGGCAAAATACAAGGCTTAGATGAACACGAAAAGCTAAATCTCATTGAAAAGTCTTCGTCCCATTTAAATTTGGTTCAGACTGAAAGTGCCGTGCCAAATATATATATATACAGTCCATTGATAGTGCTGTGGAAATATTTGAAAGTCGCAAACTGGGAGAAAACCAGGCATGTTTGTCACTTGGAACCATTGGAACTCATTTGATTTCGCGCAACAAGTATACTTGCCACACGGTTCCCAGCAAGTTGGTCCTCTTTATTTTTTAACCGGCTATAAAGTTGGATTATTCGGTATTCCCGCTGAGCCACTGAAACAGTTTGTATGGTACGTTATTCCAGAAGCTTGTATTACAGGCAAAGGCTCAAATACCGGTATTTCATTGATAGATAATGTATAGATTTCCCAAAAAGGTCTCGAGGAGTCAGCAAGGTATTTATGGAAGCTCCAAAGAAAACACCGAGCTCAGGACAAAGGTATTTAATTCTTGAGATTCACAGCGGGTTTTGGCGGAGAATCTTAACACCGCGATCTAGACAGAGGGCACAACGCCCTCTATGGAGGTGTAAGCAAATCAATCTTATATTGGTGACTTCATGGACCATAGCCACCATGGACGCCCACCATGCACAGAGCGTCCATACAAAACTATACAATCATACGGGACAATGTATATATTAAACAATTAAACACATTAACCAATCCGCCCACCATGACAACAGTGAAGCTGCTACCCAAGAAAAAAAAAAACAAAAATTGTAAATTAAAATAAACTTAGCAATATTAACATTGATGGGTACAGAGCTCGTAAGTATGGTTCTCAAATTGAATACACATTGATATCTTAAATCTTAAGTTAACACCGGTAAAGTAATAAGCCTAGATATAGGTCTCTTGATTATTGAACCCTTACAATTTAACGAAACAACGCGCGTGAGATTGTCCGTACCAATATGCTTGTCAGTTATGTTTAGAAACCTTCTACAATATGAAATAACTCTAAGTAGTCTTTTTAAATTTGAAAACCTTGAAATTGTATCTATACCCTCAGTAGCAATGTGACATAAAACTTTACTTTTCTTCTCTTCTAAATCTGTCTTAAATTTTCCTTTGCTGTAATGGACTGTATTTTCTTGTAGCTACTTAGGGCCCTTTCTCCATATTTCAATTTCAGAAATGTCACCGGGGCTAGTACCACGCGATGCACAATCTGACGGATTATCTTCAGACTTGACATGTGACTATTGGCTGTTGTCTATTATAGTCAATATCTCGGAGACCCTGTTTGCCACGAAGGTCTTCCACTTGCTTGGATGACTACCCAACCAAGCAAGAACGACGCTAGAGTCAGTCCAAGCGTGAATGTCTCCCTTTGGAACAGCCAATACTTCGGATATTTCTTTAAGTAGTTTCGCTAATAAAACAGCTCCACATAGCTCCAAACGAGGTATTGACACCTGCTTTACAGGAGCAATCCTCGATCTAGAGGCGACCAAATTCACATGAACTTCACCGTTACCGCTTACTGTCCTAACGTAGACAACGGCTGCGTACACTGCGTTAGACGCATCAGAAAACCCTTGTAGTTCCATGTGAATATCTGTTGAGGACACTTTTGTCTACTGCGATCTCTTCAACAGATCGAGGACAGTATTGTCCTACAACCTTATAGGTCGCCGGGGGATGTGGACTGTATATATAGGGATGTTGTACAATAATAACGCCTTATTTCCATTTCTTCGATAATATCAGCAGAGCCGGGGGCAGGGGGCAGAGGTACTTGTTGTTCTACTACTTGTCCTAGTCACTTGGTTGACCGTTTGTAGTGTTCGGAGTGGTGCCGCTGATCGGAATGCCGGAAGCCCAAAATGGTTCGTCTTTTATTCCATTTTGGCTTCCCCTTCTACTTTTCTACATGTGTACCCCTCCCGTTACCCCGCGGGGGATCATTTATTCATACAAGACACTGTTATACATTTTTATACATTTACAAGATTCTTATTAGATAAAACTTAGATGTAAACTAGCCTAAGAGGGATCTAATAAGATCATGACGCTATAACGTTCGGTTTCGAGTGGACGGGGTGCGCGGTTTGCGCGACATATTTACGTAACCCCGTCCCCCGCTTCAGGACTATAAATATTATATTCGTCCGCCAGGTGGCGGAGCGCTCAGTTGTTTCCCGAACGCCATAGCGCCCACAACTTATCCCTAGCATGCCTTACTTACCCTATTCAACAACAATTATCCTAATAGGGTAATAAAAGACATACTAGGGATCATTTTAATATCAATTACACAATACATAGTTATAAAATGGACATTATACAAATAGTGTAAACCTAACGATATTAAGAGATATTCATACATTTTCATACATTTATAAGACACTAAAGAGAAACAACTATACAAGCGAAACTATCAGCTATACATATGCAAGTACCCTAGCTTTTTACATTTTCATTTATTCCGTCGTTAACAATATCGTCTCTGCTTGTCCCCATCCACCTTGGTAGGCGACAACTAGTGAGATGAACGAGATCCTTGCGATATGAAATCCAATCCTTAAGTATGTCAGATGGTATTTCATCATCCCACCCTACACCAGCGAGCCATATTCTCTGAATAAAGGTTTTGGCAGTTGTTATAACCGGCCCAATCCAACCGAGTGGATCAAACAATCTTCCAATATCCGAAATCACCTTACGTTTAGTCACAGGTAGTTCAAACGGAGGAAGTTGGACAGTGTAGATCGGTTCCAGTAGGTCGTCAGTAGATCGGTTCCACGTTAATCCTAGAATTTTTATAACCGTATCTAATTTAATTTCTAAGCTTTCCTTTTTTTCTTGTTTGCCTTCCTCTATTTCTTGCCGTAAATCATTGTTACTGCACGACCACTTCTGCAGCTCAAAACCACCATGACTAAGAAGTTTGTTCATCTGCTGATATACCTGCATCCCTTCTTCAACACTTTCGCAGCCTGACATGAGGTCATCCATATAGAACTCCCTTAAAACTCTGTCAGCTGCTAAGGGATAGTCATCACCATCATCATACGCTAGCTGTTGCAGAGCTCGTACTGCCAAGTAAGGTGCTGAGGATGTACCAAATGTAACACGTAACAACCTTAGATCTCGAAGTTCTGAATTTGAGTCACTACGCCACAAAAGACGCTGAAAATCAACATCTGCCTCAGAAACGTTTACTGGCCTGTACATCTTCACGATGTCGGCAACAAGGCATATAGGATAACATCTCCAACGTATGATGATATGCCTCAAATCAGGTTGAAGAGTTGGGCCAACCATCATGTCCTTATTTAATGATGTTCCATTATTTAGGGAACATGAGGCGTCGAATACAACCCTAACCTTGGTTGTGGTTTTATCGTTTCTAACTACCGCATGGTGTGGTAGATAGACGGCAGTAGATTTGGCTATCTCTGTTTCTGGAACTACCTCCATGTGTCCCAGTGACAAATATTCTTCAATAACATCCGAATATTGAATCCTAAGTTCAGGATTGTTATGCAACCTTTTTTCCAATAAATAAAACCGTTTTCGAGCAATGTCGAAGGAATTTCCAGACTGACACTCTGGATTACTTGTCTTAAAAGGTAACCTTACTTCATAACGGCCTGAGGAATCTCTTTTGAAAGTTTTTGTAAATGAATCTTCGCAGGACTGCTCTTCCTCTGATAAAAGCTTATTGGCCTCAGAAGGAGGCTCCTCTATCTCCCAGAATTTCTTCAAGAGATCGTCAGTAGATATTAGCGTATGCATGCTAACCATGTATTTTTGTTGCAGTGTACTATGGTTCCGTGGTGAGTGTATACTGCCAGAAAGGATCCAACCTAGTTTGATATTTTGTGCTATAGGACATTCAGGTGGACCGTTGATAACTCCTTCCACTAAAATCTGACAATATACTTCTGCACCTAGAAGAATATCAATTTTGTTTGGTACATCAAACAAAGGATCGGCCAATTTCAAATCCGAAATTTGTGCTGACCAAGCCTTGATAACCGTCTTCCTTTCAGGAAGAAGTGACGTCATCTTGTTAAGAACATGAGCCTTGACATCAACTATAAAGTTGGGATCGTGGCGTGACTGAACCTTGATGGCCACAAACCATTTTGACTGCAATGTTGCACTCTGGTCACTGCCAAGTCCTGAAATAAAGCTCTTGTTCGGAATCTTTTTCAGACCAAGCATTTGAAACGCTGACTCTGTTATAAAAGATGCTTGAGATCCTTGGTCTAATAGAGATCTCAATAGGAAAGTACCTGTTCTCGATTGTACTTTTATTAAAGCAGTGGCCATTAATACTTGGCTGTTCACATTGGAGAAACGGGATACAATATTTGACGTTTTGTCCTGTGAAGTTGATGGTGGAGTTGAAGAATGATCCGCACCATCTACTTTCTGATCACTAGAAGTGTTTTCACTTCTAGGGACTGATTTTGGGTGGATAAGAGAGTGGTGTCTCTTTCTACAAATACGACAAGTGGCTGACTGACGACATGATAATACCGAGTGATTTGGACCAAGACAATTGAAGCACAACCTATTAGTTCGGACAAAGTCACGACGTGGGTCAACGTCTTCTTTAGCAAATCTCTTGCAATTGATTAATTTATGATTTTCAGAACAAAAATTTTGATTAATTTATGATTTTCAGAACAAAAATTGCAAGTGGCCACTGAGGTAACATACATTACCTTTGAAATGCAAGTACTATTAATCGCCTTATTAATTTTATTATCTAAAAATTCAAGTGACCTGAAGCGCTGATCTAAGAACTCTAAAAATTCGCTTAACTTAGGTAATTCTTCCTTAACTTTACAAACTTGAATTTCCCATAGATTTATAGACTCTGTATCATGCTTTAAACTTAGAATATAAATTATAATTATATCCCAAGAAGAGATATCTATATTTAAATTTTTAATGGCGTTTAAACATTCATTACTTGTATCTAATAATTCTTTTATTGCACTAGAAGATTCGGACTGTATGTTCCTTTGATTCATGAATCGTTTCAAAATGCAATTAGATAAATGCCTTTTGTTATTATAACGTTAGATAAATTAGATATTATTATAACGTTTCTCACAAGGACTCAGGTCGCGTCGGTTTCGCGTCTAGTGCGCGCGATCGGCGCCATTCTGTACGACCGCCGTTCAACGGTCAGCTCAGAACTGGCACGGACAAGGGGAATCCGACTGTCTAATTAAAACAAAGCATTGCGATGGCCCTCGCGGGTGTTGACGCAATGTGATTTCTGCCCAGTGCTCTGAATGTCAACGTGAAGAAATTTAAGCAAGCGCGGGTAAACGGCGGGAGTAACTATGACTCTCTTAACCTTTACCCGCATAACAGCTTGCAAAAAGCGATATTACATACGATAATACTTAGCCGCAGTTGAGAGAAATAACACCTAATACACCTGGTTAGCGAGACACCAGTAAGGTGGAGGTCGGTGCCGACGTTACCGGATAGGGGCTGTCGGACCCGGGGTTCTGCTGTGTTTGCCAAAGGCCGTGTCCGATCGGCCGGTACACTGTGATTGTGGCGGCGGGCGGCCCGGTGTTGGGGGCGTGTCCCCCTCGTACATATTTGGGAGTCAATGGTGAAGTATGGCGCCTGGTCCGGTGCACACACAAGCTGTAGGGAAGTCGGATGTTGGCGCACAAGACGTGTCAGGCCCTAGCAATATATAAGGAAAGGGCCTGAAAAGACGAAGGAAATGGAAAGGTGGTGAAGGAATGGAGATGTGCCACATCCGTACAGCCGCACTCGGAGTGTGTGTGCAAGGACCACGAGGAAAATAGGGAAAGGCGACCATCCCAATAAGGACTCCCAAGTACGGGGGGGCGGCTTCCGGCACTGGGGTCGTGCGGCGTCCGTCACGGGTGCTGTGCTGGTTGGCCGCGCTCGGAGGTAGGCCGGTGGCCCCCGAGGTTTCGGCGGTCTCGCCCGAGTGGTTGGCGGGGCCGGCGTCTGCCTGCTGTTGTCTCAGCTTAATTACTCAAACCAATGGTACTAATAAGCTGAACATCTAGCTCTAAACATAGTTGCTCACGGCCGGGTGATATGCTTGTTCACCGACAGTTACGCGTGGGATAAGATTCAACATACCATCCGGTCGTCAAAACGGGGAGGAGTGAATAAGTCCGCAGGGAGGTAAACTCCCATGCGCGTGTCATAATGCCCCACCCCACCCGAAGCCTGCCAGTGGCGCCGCTGCTGTTCCAGTATTGAACTGGATGAAATATACTGATTCGGGGGGGGGGGGAGACTGCTCCAGATCTAAACGCCTGAACACCACGTTCTTCCGCAGTAACTGGGCGGGGGCGAAGTCTCGTAGGAGCAGTCTCTTCGAATACGTCAAACGAGGCGAACAACTCCAGTGTTTTTTGTTGTTTTTAGAAAACAATTGGCTGTTTACAGCCGCATACTTATCTGGCCTAATACACCTGGCCAGCACTGCTTTGTCCGGATTCGAACATCTTATGGACCTAAGAATCGGGACCGTACTGGGATGGGAAATAAGCGCCCATCTTTCCCCTGCAAGTCGTAGCGGTAACCAAGGCCGGGGGACTCGCGACATACCGTGCGCAACCCGGGGGGTGGGTTTGCTCCCCACCCCCCACAAAGGGTATTTTACATGCAATGAAAACGAATAGAAAGATAACGATTAGAAACATCCCCGTACGCCCACAAGTGTCGGGGAATGTAAATGCGCATTCGGCAACTGACGCCGATGTCCAGCCTGGCCCTAGCTCATCAACAGTGGCCGCTAGTACTAGCACTAGTACTACGAGTGGTTGGGCCTGCCCACATTGTGAGCGGGTCTTTACCACTAAAACAGGCCTTGGAGTCCACAAGAGGAGGGCACACCCAGAAGTGACAAATATAGAAAACGCTCCAGCTCAGGTAAAGCGAAGGTGGCGTGATGAGGAGATAGCGCTTGTGGCGCGTGCAGAGGTTCATCAACTGATGACCACAGGGAGATGCTCCAACGAAGCACTGATGCGCGACCAACCATCTTTGGGGAGGACCCTTGAAGCCGTAAAGGGCATGAGGCGCAAAGACTCCTACCGAAGCCTAGTACACGACTTCCTGGAGGAGGCCCAGATCGAGGCTGAGGAAGCAGAAGCGGAACCACCGATGGAGACAGTGGCGGAAGCCGAGATCGAAATCGAGGGTGATGCGGACGCCGAATCAGATGCTTCGGTCGGGGAGTCCCCCGGGACCGTGGACTTGGGGGAAGTAGGGGCTGGAGCACCAGATCATGCCCCAGACAGAGCGGAAAGTGATTCCGAACTGATAGCGCAAACATCTCCCAATACTGCGCCGCCGCCGGTAGCCTTCGAATCTCACCCACCAGCTGAAAACCAGCTAGTAGTGGAGAACCTGAACGAATGCGAACAAATCATCTCGGGCCTTCTTAGGAAGGCTGCGGAGAGGACGGCACGATGTTCAGGGCAATCCACTAAACAGCGTAGAAGAAGGAATTGCAGAGAACAACATCTCTCTGATGACTCTTTCAAGAAATTGACGAATAGACAAAAGAGGCGAAGTGAGTACGCACGTGTACAAGAACTTTACAAACATAGTCGGCAAAGAGCAGCAGCCGAAGTAATCGACGGTTATTGCCGAAAAGTCGTGCACTCGGTGGATGCGCTCGCTGCATACTGGAGCCCCATTTTGGCGGCCTCCTCTAATGCGGCGGGCGCCCCACAACAGGCAATCAATGCCGCGAGACGCATCGAACGAGGTGATGCCGAGCCCGATTACTCCAGGTTGTGGACGCCCATAACCTCTGACGAGGTGAGGGCGTCGTGCGTAGACGTAAAGTCTGCGCCCGGACCGGACGGCATAACATCGGCCGTCTGGCGCTCTGTTCCTGTACACTCGAAATTGGAAGTCTTCAACTCTTGGATGGAAGCAGGTGAAGTGCCGGCGACGCTCAGGCGGAGTCGCACGATCTTCGTGCCAAAGAAGGATGTGCCTTCGAGCCCCGGGGATTACCGGCCGATTTCGATCGCGTCGGTACCACTGAGGCAGTTGCACTCCATATTGGCAAAGAGGTTGCGCGATGGATGCCCCCATGATGTACGGCAAAGAGGTTTCATCTCGGCTGATGGCTCTGCCGAAAATACGGCCGTCCTCGATGCAGTACTAGGGGACTCCCGGAAGAAGTTAAAGGAGTGCCATGTGGCGGTGCTAGACTTCTCTAGGGCATTCGACACGGTGTCACATATGGCACTTGTGAAGATGCTGAGAGAGAGGGGCCTGCCTGGGAACTTCTGCGACTACGTTGAACGACTTTACGAATCAGCGGAGACTGTCTTCGCTGACCGTAACGGTTCTAACGGGACTTCCGTTCTTATTGGGCGTGGCGTTAGGCAGGGAGATCCCCTTTCGCCGTGGCTGTTCAATATGACGTTGGACATTGTTGTTGCATCACTACCCAAGGACGTCGGCTATAGGCTAGAAGGAGAGCGTGTGTCGGCTCTGGCTTACGCCGACGATTTAGTCCTGGTGGCAGGGTCTAAGGTGGGGTTGCAGCAGTCCCTCGACGTGGCGGACTCCATGGGAAAGAGTATGGGTCTAAACCTAAATCTGTCCAAGTGTTCAGTCCTCTCAATGGTGCCCGACGGGAAGCGCAAAAAAGTCCACTATTTGACGGAAAGGACTTTTAAGATCTGCGGCAAACACCTTAAGCAGACCTCTTGCGTGGAACGTTGGCGCTATCTAGGAGTCGATTTCACCTCCACTGGATGCGTAACGTTAGAGCACGACATTAGGGGCACCCTCGAAAATATCTCTAAAGCGCCTTTGAAACCCCAACAACGGTTAGAGATATTGAGGAGTCATCTGATTCCACGATTCCTTCACGGTCTCGTGTTGGGGAATATATCAGATGGCCGACTCCGTCTGCTCGACGTTCAGATCCGGAATGTCATAAGGAAATGGCTTAGGCTGCCTGGCGATGTGCCCACGGCATATTTTCACGCTCCCGTCAAGGCTGGTGGTCTGGCGATCCCATCGTTGAGAACCTATATCCCCGATCTTATATTGCGTAGGATCGGAAGATTGGGTTCCTCTCGATGGTCTGTTGCTAAGGCCGCCGCCGAAACGGAGCCAATTAAGAAAAAATTGCAATGGGCAACAAAGCAAATGGGAAAATTTTCGAGGGAAAACCCAAATACTGGTAAGAGGTCAGCCGCCCAGTACTGGAGCGAGCTATTGCATGCATCGTGCGATGGATTCGAGTTACGCGAATCCAGTCGCACCCCTGCATCCACCTCGTGGATCAGGGGCGGGTGTATGCAGGTGTCCGGCCGCGATTACGTGCAGTTCATACATACGCACATAAACGCGCTCCCATCTCGTATGAGAAACACCCGGGGGCGCAGAGCTGATGGGCATGAGTCCGCGTTGAACTGCCGCGCTGGATGCGCGGTCAAGGAGACAACGGCTCATACCATTCAGCAGTGCTTTCGAACTCACGGTGGTCGGATTGAGCGCCATAACGGGGTGGTGAAGCACCTTGCCAAGCATTTGAAAAACAAGGGTTGGAACTTGGAAATCGAGCCTAGAGTCGTTACCGCACAAGGAGTGAGAAAGCCTGACATAATAGCCGTTAAAGATGGGGTAGGAGTGATAGTGGACGCTCAGGTGGTGTCTGCTCAGCGTCCCCTCGATACGGCTCACGTGGAGAAAAGTATGAAGTACGGTTCCCACGTAGAGTTGGTCGAGAGGGTCGCGGAGAGACTCGGTTTACCTAACAAAGATAGCGTCCGGGCCACTTCCTGCACTATCTCCTGGCGAGGTGTCTGGAGTCGCTCATCCTATTTAGAGATGAAGCGACTATTCAGCTTTCACGAGAGTCATGCGTACAATTCCATATTTTGTCCTCCGGGGCTCACACTTGAACTGGACCCGTTTCAATAAGATGACTAGTGTCACGCGGGCATCGACGAGAGATGGCGGATTTGTGGGGACCCTCGCTGTCCAAACATGATTTTGCGGGTGATACCGGCCCGACAGAACTAACTCGGTACAATAGCGATGGACCCAGAGTAAATGATGATATCCGCCACACTAACTTATTTATTATCGTTGGAGCATCTGATAGTCATCGGTTTTCTGATACTCTGCGGCAATCGTGAAACATAGCCAAATGCCTCGTCATCTAATTAGTGACGCGCATGAATGGATTAACGAGATTCCCACTGTCCCTATCTACTATCTACAGTTGAAGTTGAAGTTGACATTTCTAAACAGGATAGTTGATATTTGTGTGACATTCGTTGAACTTGACAAGTGACGTCACTTTCGGTGGACGTCTTGCATTGCCGCTTCACGGCTTTGCAATACATTGACTTTAATGAACATAGTTTTTAGCATCTAAGTGTGACCCGCAGATAGTACCATGTCGTCGGACTCGGAGTCTGAGCGCATGGTCTTCCGGCCGAAGAAGTCCATTACCCGCACCCCAACGAAGTCTCCCAAGGGTTCACCACGCACGACTGGTCCAAGCAAGAGAACCAGGGAGTCCCCTGGAGAGGCGGGAGGGCCAAAGAAGAAACATGGTGCGAGGCCTCTGCGCGCAGTGCTGCCCCCCGCCGTGTTGTAGCTCACGAAGGATGACGAGAGCACGCCTTTCATGTCAGCAGCATCGACATCGAGTGAGGAGGGGCCTATGGACAGCTCAGAGGAATGCAGGAGGTGCTCTGGCAGACAGTTGCTGGACAGAGCTCATGGCGCGGTGAGTAGGATCTCCGATATAGCCACCGGGGATACCAGCAAGCTCAATAAAGCTGACATCCGTGCAGTTAATGTCCTGGGACAGGACATTATCGCAATTGTGGCCCATCTACAGCTGGAGCTGATGGAGGCCAAAAACAAAGCTGGCAGAGCACAAAGGGACGCCGAGCGCCTCAACCAAGAGTTGTGCGCAATAAAGAAGGATCAAGAACTCTTGGGAACGGCACAGCGATCTGCACCAGCCCCAACTGTCGCACCGATGAACTATGCGGCAGTACTAAGGCGAGGCAGGGGTGTACCTACACAGCCCCTGCCAAGAACGAAGGGACCCTCCTTGGCGTTCTATCCGGCCGCCGACAAGGTGGAAACACTAAAGTCTGCCGAGGATACCAAGCGGGAGCTGAAGAAGACGGTGGACCCTCGCAAGGAGGGAGTTCAAGTGGCCGGATTACGCAAGGTGGGGAACGCCGGCGTGGTGGTGCAGACCACTTCACAGGCAGCTGCGGACAGATTGAGGAAAGCCGCACCACCGACTCTAAGGGTCACGGAGGCGAAACAGCGCTTGCCGCTGGTCGCATTAAGGAACATGGAGGGTGACCCGGAGTACGGGCCCACCCTGGAAACGTTGCATGAACAGAACTTCGCGGACGATCCGAAATGCACCCTGGCTGATCTCAAAAAAGGAACCAAGCTGGCCTTCAAACGCTCCAGGAGCGGCAGGCAGTCAACCACGATGGTCCTGGAGTGCGCGCCGGCAATTAGGGACATCCTAACAGCTAGGGAGCGCGTTTATATAGGGTGGGAAGTAGTCGAGATATGCGACTACTTATCTGTCACTTGCTGCCACAAGTGCCAGATGTACGGGCATCCTGAGAAGCTATGCAGGGCCAGAGAAATGACGTGCGCGAAATGTGGAGGCACTGGGCACCGCGGCTCGGAATGTCGCTCGACTGTAGTGTCTTGCGCAACATGCACGAGGTTTGCTCATCGAGAGGCGAGCACCCACACAACGGCGGCCCGAACATGCCCGGCACGCTTGCACGCAGAGCAGAGGGCCGTCTCCATGACCAAATATGGATAAAAAAGCCAACACCCTACATGTCGGGCAGTTAAATCTGGCCGGGTCAGCGGCTGCAACGAGGGAGCTCCCGGCTATCGCTCGGGAGAGGGGCCTGGATATTGTTCTGGTTCAGGAACAATACTACCAGGCGCAGGATAGCAGATCCAGGATTGTCCAGTGCGGCGAGAAACCCAAAGCGGGAATATATGTTGGCAGCAGCAAGATTACGTGTGCGGTGCTACATCACCTCAACAGCACCCACACAGTCTGCTGCCACATTGTCTATGGGAAGCAAGAATTGTACGTCATATCGTGCTATTTCCAGTATAGCCACGATATTGACGTGTACCTGGACAACCTGGAAAGTATATTGAACCAGCTGCGAGGGAAGCGGTGCCTGGTGTGCGTAGATAGCAACGCGCACTCTCCAATGTGGTACTGTCGCCCCCATCAGTATACCGGCCGGGGTCAGGACGCGGACCACAGGAGGTCCAGGATGGAGGGCTTCATACTAAGCCGGTCACTTGTTTTACACAACTTGGCTGGCCAACCTGCCACCTTCCACGGACCAAATGGGGAGTCAAATGTGGACCTCACCCTGTCGACGAGAGGAGTGATGGTGACAAATTGGAGAGTGCTGGAATCAGTTAGCTCCAGCGACCACAGGCTTATTGCATTCCAAATTGACGCGCACGGCCCTGCTCGGTGTGCAGAGCCAAGCGAAGAGCCAATGAGGTTTCGGGACCGGGGGATTCACTGGGACCGATTCAGGTCTGGTATCCACGCACGGATGGGTCGTCTCGGCCTGAGCAAGCCTGCTCCTGAATTATGCAAAGATTTTACGAACGTTATAGTAAGAACAGCGGAAGAGTGCTTGGGAAATAGAGGAAGGGATAAGGTAGCAGGCTATGAATGGTGGAATCCGGAGTTGGATAAACTCCGGGAGGACTGCATGAGCTCAAGACGTGTGTGGCAGAAGCTGCGCCGTCTGGGGGGTGACAGAGAAGAGAATGCAAAGAGAATGTTCCATGAGGCTAGAGCGCGATACAGAAGAGCGATGGAGGATGCGGAATCCTCATACTTCAGGAAAGTCGCAGACAGCGGTAACCAAGATCCATGGGGCTTGGCATACCGCGAAGCAAGTGGGCGCGTCCGACCGCCAAGTAACATCGTCAGCGGCCTGAAGTATGCGGAGGGGCATGCGGAGAGTGTTGACGTGGCCCTGAGCGGACTGGTCCGGGCTCTGTATCCCGATGATGACTCGTCACGGGACTCAGAGTATCACCGGCTGGTCCGCTTAGTGGCGTCGTTCCCACCCTCTGGCACCGACGCGCCTCCACCGACCAGGGATGTTCTTGATGCCATAGTCAGGCGGTTGCCTAACACGGCACCGGGACTAGATGGCCTCACGGGAAGGATTCTTAGGCATGTATGGGCGGTGGCAGCTGCGGAATTTTCTGCAGTTGTCGCCAAGTGTGTCAGTGAGGGTATTTTCCCCGATGTATGGAAGGACGGACGACTGTTAGTGCTGCCTAAGAATAACGGGAAATCACTGTCTGATCCAAAGGCATACCGTCCGATCACGCTCCTACCGGTACTGGGCAAAATTTTGGAAAGAGTACTCCTTCTGAGTGCTCCACAGATTGGCAATCAGATATCCGAGTGCCAGCACGGGTTTACCTCAGGTAAATCCACAGTGTCGGCGCTCCGAACAATAATAGGCGCGGCTAAGTATACGTCGGCGAAATACGTACAGGCGATATTTCTGGACATCTCCGGGGCCTTCGATAACGCCTGGTGGCCGATGATCATGGTCAAAGCCAAAAGGGGGGGCTGTCCGCCTAACATCTACAGGATGTTGGCGGACTACTTCTCTAACCGTCGGGCCTGTTCGTCGGGAACCGGGTGGAATGGAAGGTCTCCACCATGGGATGCCCACAGGGATCGGTATTGGGACCCGCGCTATGGAATCTACTGATGGATGACCTGCTTCGACTACCGCTCCCGCCGGGAGTTCAACTCGTGGCATACGCGGACGATGTTACGGTCCTCATCGAGGCACGATCTAGAGCAGAGATAGAGGCACTGGCGGTCAGTGTCCTCAAGGACATTAGTGAGTGGGGGGTCCGTAATAGGCTGGAATTTTCCGCTGCAAAGTCGCAAACTATGACTATCAGGGGGAAGTTCCAGAGACCACCCACTATTAGGTTCAACGGTGCTTCGGTGGGGAGTGTCACATCGGCCAAAGTATTGGGGGTGGTGGTGGACTCGGGCCTATCGTTCGTGGAGCACGCCAAGTACATAGGTGATAGCGCGTTTAAATCGTTTGGGAAGATGTCCCGTGTGTCAGCCTCCTCGTGGGGAATTCGATTCCGGGGCCTCAGGATCTTGTACCGAGGCACGTATGTGGCGACACTCACCTATGCCGCGGCGTGTTGGTATGAGCGCGCGTCCCTTTACGTCGTTCGGAGCGTCTTGTTGCGCACC
This sequence comes from Sesia apiformis, assembly GCA_914767545.1. Classification (NCBI taxonomy): domain Eukaryota; kingdom Metazoa; phylum Arthropoda; class Insecta; order Lepidoptera; family Sesiidae; genus Sesia; species Sesia apiformis. The sequence goes on along the minus strand of OU611954.1, from coordinate 21,209,292 downwards.
CAGCGGCCTTCGTTGATATTGCTGACGAAGGCCTATAGATCAGTAAGCACGCTCGCTCTACCGGTACTGGCGGGCGTGTTTATGGCGGACCTCGAGGTGATTCGTGCTGGCAGAACGGAACTGGCGCGCTCGTCCGCGACCAGGGAGGAGGCGCGTGCTAGGGGGCAGGCCATTTGGCATGAGACGGTGGCGAGTTGGCAGGAAAGGTGGGTTGGCGAAGACAAGGGCAGAGAGCTATTTAGATTTTTCCCGGACGTGGCGGCTCGACTCAAATCGCGTTGGATCGAGCCGGACTATGAAACATCGCAGATACTCACTGGGCATGGTTGCTTTCGAAAGAGATTTCACGACATGAAGCTATGCGAGAATGGTTTGTGTGAGTGTGGCATGGAAGACGAGGACTTGCACCATGTCTTATGGTCCTGTCCTCTATATGAGGAAGAGCGACAGAGAATGTTAGAGGGTATTACACGACAGGATGAGGGACCGGTGCATTACGCCGACCTCGTCTCCTCTGAGGCGAACTTCCGAAGGCTACGGGAATTTGCACACCGATGGCATAAGATAAGGAGCCCAGGAGAGCTGCTCGGCGTCGAAGTCGCATAATGTGTAGTAAACAGCCCCAGAAAGGGGAGAGTGGCTCAGGGACATAGGTAAAGAAAATACTTGTAGGGAGGCAGAGTAGATACGCGCCGCAACATAGCCTTAGCAGGCGAACGGCGCGTACCTCCCGACGAATTCGGTCCGTATAACCAAAAGGTTGGTAGGACCATGGGAAGGAGGTGGGTCATGTCCCTATCTACTATCTAGTGAAACCACTTTTATAACTTTTACCCGCAGAAAAGCTTGCAAAGAGCGGTATTACATACGAAAATACTTAGCCGCAGTTGAGAGAAATAACACCTAATACACCTGGTTAGCGAGACACCAGTAAGGTGGAGGTCGGTGCCGACGGTACCGGATAGGGGCTGTCGGACCCGGGGTTCTGCTGTGTTTGCCAAAGGCCGAGTCCGATCGGCCGGTACACTGTGATTGTGGCGGCGGGCGGCCCGGTGATGGGGGCGTGTCCCCCTCGTACATATTTGGGAGTCAATGGTGAAGTATGGCGCCTGGTCCGGTGCACACACAAGCTGTAGGGAAGTCGGATGTTGGCGCACAAGACGTGTCAGGCCCTAGCAATTTATAAGGAAAGGGCCTGAAAAGACAAAGGAAAAGGAAAGGTGGTGGAGGAATGGAGGTGTGCCACATCCGTACAGCCGCACTCGGAGTGTGTGTGCAAGGACCACAAGGAAAATAGGGAAAGGCGACCATCCCAATAAGGACTCCCAAGTGCGGGGGGGCGGCTTCCGGCACTGGGGTCGTGCGGCGTCCGTCACGGGTGCTGTGCTGGTTGGCCGCGCTCGGAGGTAGGCCGGTGGCCCCTGAGGTTTCGGCGGTCTCGCCAGCGTGGTTGGCGGGGCCGACGTCTGCCTGCTGTTGTCTCAGCTTAATTACTGAAACCAATGGTACTAATAAGCTGAACATCTAGCTCCATACATAGTTGCTCACGGCCGGGTGATATGCTTGTTCACCGACAGTTACGCGTGGGATAAGATTCAACATACCATCCGGTCGTCAAAAAGGGGAGGAGTGAATAATTCCGCAGGGAGGTAAACTCCCATGCGCGTGTCATAATGCCCCACCCTACCCGAAGCCTGCCAGTGGCGCCGCTGCTGTTCCAGTATTGAACTGGATGAAATATACTGATTCGGGGGGGGGGGGGGGGGGGAGACTGCTCCAGATCTAAACGCCTGAACACCACGTTCTTCCGCAGTAACTGGGCGGGGGCGAAGTCTCGTAGGAGCAGTCTCTTCGAATACGTCAAACGAGGCGAACAACTTCAGTGTTTTTTTGTTTGTTTTGAGAAAACATCCTGGCTGTTTACAGCCACATACTTAACTGGCCTAATACACCTGGCCAGCACTGTTTTGTCCGGATTCGAACATCATATGGACCTAAGAATCGGGACCGTACAGGGATGGGACATAAGCGCCCATCTTTCCCCTGTAAGTCATAGCGGTAACCAAGGCCGGGGGACTCGCGACATACCGTGCGCAACCCGGAGGGTGGATTTGCTCCCCACCCCCCACAAAGGGTATTTACATGCAATGAGAAAGAAAAACAAAGACATAACGATTAGAAACATCCCCGTACGCCCACAGGTGTCGGGGAATGTAAATGCCCATTCGGCAACTGACGCCGATGCCCAGCCTGGCCCTAGCTCATCAACAGTGGCCGCTAGTACTAGCGCTAGTACTACGAGTGGTTGGGCCTGCCCACATTGTGAGCGGGTCTTTACCACTAAAACAGGCCTTGGAGTCCACAAAAGGAGGGCACACCCGGCAGTGACAAATATAGAAAACGCTTCAGCTCAGGTAAAGCGAAGGTGGCGTGATGAGGAGATAGCGCTTGTGGCGCGTGCAGAGGTTCATCAACTGATGACCACAGGGAGATGCTCCAACGAAGCACTGATGCGCGACCTACCATCTTTGGGGAGGACCCTTGAAGCCGTAAAGGGCATGAGGCGCAAAGACTCCTACCGAAGCCTAGTACACGACTTCCTGGAGGAGGCCCAGATCGAGGCTGAGGAAGCAGAAGCGGAACCACCGATGGAGACAGTGGCGGAAGCCGAGATCGAAATCGAGGGTGATGCGGACGCCGAATCAGATGCTTCGGTCGGGGAGTCCCCAGGGACCGTGGACTTGGGGGAAGTGGGGGCTGGAGCACCAGATCATGCCCCAGACCGAGCGGATAGTGATTCCGAACCGATAGCGCAAGCATCTCCCAATACTGCGCCGTCGCTGGTAGCCTTCGAATCTCACCCACCAGCTGAAAACCAGCTAGTAGTGGAGAACCTGAACGAGTGCGAACAAATCATCTCGGGCCTTCTTAGGAAGGCTGCGGAGAGGACGGCACGGTGTTCAGGGCAATCCACTAAACAGCGTAGAAGAAGGAATTGCAGAGAACAACATCTCTCTGATGACTCTCTCAAGAAATTGACAAATAGACAAAAGAGGCGAAGTGAGCACGCACGTGTACAAGAACTTTACAAACATAGTCGGCAAAGAGCAGCAGCCGAAGTAATCGACGGTTATTGCCGAAAAGTCGTGCACTCGGTGGATGCGCTTGCTGCGTACTGGAGCCCCATTTTGGCGGCCTCCTCTAATGCAGCGGGCGCCCCACAACAGGCAATCAATGCCGCGAGACGCACCGAACGAGGTGATGCCGAGCCCGATTACTCCAGGTTGTGGACGCCCATAACCTCTGACGAGGTGAGGGCGTCGTGCGTAGACGTAAAGTCTGCGCCCGGACCGGACGGCATAACATCGGCCGTCTGGCGCTCTGTTCCTGTACACTCGAAAATGGAAATCTTCAACTCTTGGATGGAAGCAGGTGAAGTGCCGGCGACGCTCAGGCGGAGTCGCACGATCTTCGTGCCAAAGAAGGATGTGCCTTCGAGCCCCAGGGATTACCGGCCGATTTCGATCGCGTCGGTACCACTGAGGCAGTTGCACTCCATATTGGCAAAGAGGTTGCGCGATGGATGCCCCCATGATGTACGGCAAAGAGGTTTCATCTCGGCTGACGGCTCTGCCGAAAATACGGCCGTCCTCGCTGCAGTACTAGGGGACTCCCGGAAGAAGTTAAAGGAGTGCCATGTGGCGGTGCTAGACTTCTCTAGGGCATTCGACACAGTGTCACATATGGCACTTGTGAAGATGCTGAGAGAGAGGGGCCTGCCTGGGAGCTTCTGCGATTACGTTGAACGACTTTACGAATCAGCGGAGACTGTCTTCGCTGACCGTAACGGTTCTAACGGGACTTCCGTTCTTATGGGGCGTGGCGTTAGGCAGGGAGATCCCCTTTCGCCGTGGCTGTTCAATATGGCGTTGGACATTGTTGTTGCATCACTACTCAAGGACGTCGGCTATAGGCTAGAAGGAGAGCGTGTGTCGGCTCTGGCCTACGCCGACGACTTAGTCCTGGTGGCAGGGTCTAAGGTGGGGATGCAGCAGTCCCTCGACGTGGCGGACTCCATGGGAAAGAGTATGGGTCTAAACCTAAATCTGTCCAAGTGTTCAGTCCTCTCAATGGTGCCCGACGGGAAGCGCAAAAAAGTCCACTATTTGACGGAAAGGACTTTTAAGGTCTGCGGCAAACACCTTAAGCAGACCTCTTGCGTGGAACGTTGGCGCTATCTAGGAGTCGATTTCACCTCCACTGGATGCGTAACGTTAGAGCACGACATTAGGGGCACCCTCGAAAATATCTCTAAAGCGCCTTTGAAACCCCAACAACGGTTAGAGATATTGAGGAGTCATCTGATTCCACGATTCCTTCATGGTCTCGTGTTGGGGAATATATCAGATGGCCGACTCCGTCTGCTCGACGTACAGATCCGGAATGTCATAAGGAAATGGCTTAGGCTGCCTGGCGATGTGCCCACAGCATATTTTCACGCTCCCGTCAAGGCTGGTGGTCTGGCGATCCCATCGTTGAGGACCTATATCCCCGATCTTATATTGCGTAGGATCGGAAGATTGGGTTCCTCTCGATGGTCTGTTGCTAAGGCCGCCGCCGAAACGGAGCCAATTAAGAAAAAAAATGGGATGGAAAAAAAATAAGAAAAAAAGCAAATGGGAAAATTTTCGAGGGAAAACCCAAATACTGGTAAGAGGTCAGCCGCCCAGTACTGGAGCGAGCTATTGCATACATCGTGCGATGGATTCGAGTTACGCGAATCCAGTCGCACCCCTGCATCCACCTCGTGGATCAGGGGCGGGTGTATGCAGGTGTCCGGCCGCGATTACGTGCAGTTCATACATACGCACATAAACGCGCTCCCATCTCGTATGAGAAACACCCGGGGGCGCAGAGCTGATGGGCATGAGTCCGCGTTGAACTGCCGCGCTGGATGCGCGGTCAAGGAGACAACGGCTCATACCATTCAGCAGTGCTTTCGAACTCACGGTGGCCGGATTGAGCGCCATAACGGGGTGGTGAAACACCTTGCCACACATTTGAGAAAAAAGGGTTGGAACTTGGAAATCGAGCCTAGAGTCGTTACCGCACAAGGAGTGAGAAAGCCTGACATAATAGCCGTTAAAGATGGGGTAGGAGTGATAGTGGACGCTCAGGTGGTGTCTGCTCAGCGTCCTCTCGATACGGCTCACGTGGAGAAAAGTACGAAGTACGGTTCCCACGTAGAGCTGGTCGAGAGGGTCGCGGAGAGACTCGGTTTACCTAACAAAGATAGCGTCCGGGCCACTTACTGCACTATCTCCTGGCGAGGTGTCTGGAGTCGCTCATCCTATTTAGAGATGAAGCGACTATTCAGCTTTCACGAGAGAGTCATGCGTACAATTCCATATTTTGTCCTCCGGGGCTCACACTTGAACTGGACCCGTTTCAATAAGATGACTAGTGTCATGCGGGCATCGACGAGAGATGGCGGATCTGTGGGGACCCTCGCTGTCCAATCATGATTTTGCGGGTGATACCGGCCCGACAGAACTAACTCGGTACAATAGCGATGGACCCGGAGTAAATGATGATATCCGCCACACTAACTTATTATTATTGTTGGAGCATTTGATAGTCATCGGTTTTCTGATACTCTGCGGCAATCGTGAAACATAGCCAAATGCCTCGTCATCTAATTAGTGACGCGCATGAATGGATTAACGAGATTCCCACTGTCCCTATCTACTGTCGACTGTCGACAGTCGACCACTGTCGACTTCGTCGTTGGCAGCGCTACTGTCAACACGTGCGCATAGTTGCTCCGCAACAAATTAAAATTAATTGTGTAAATTCAATATTTGTTGTGCTTTTCAGCTATTTCAGTCTCTCTTATATACTCTCTTACGATATTGACGTTTTGTGCTAGTTTTCAGCTGTGATCAGTGACAATTTGCAGTGATTTCTAGTGCCACATGCAGTTTGCGAAATAGACGCCTTTATTCAGCTAAGTTTTAGATTTTAAGTAATTTAGTATTAGATTGTTAACTATAAACTGTGTATGTACTGTGCTCTTTACTTTTATATACTTTTCAGTGCTTTTATAGACGTATTTCAGTGATTTTTAAACCTTGTGGCTAACATTTATCTCCATGCGGTGGCGTGACGACAAGATGGCGTGATATCCGCCATTTTGTATTTGACATTATATATTGGACGCTTTGCATTGCCGCTTCACGGCTTTGCAGTCCATTGCTTTTAGTTGGACGCTTTGCATTGCTGCTTCACGGCTTTGCAGTCCATTGCTTTTGGTTGGACGCTTTGCATTGCTGCTTCACGGCTTTGCAGTCCATTGCCCTATGAACATTAATTTCTGGACGGTTTGCATTGCTGCTTCACGGCTTTGCAGTCCATTGCCCTATGAACATTGATTTCCACTTGTTGTTTTCCACACTTATTTTTTCATAACTGTCAGTTGAAGTTGACATTTGTATACAAGTTGTTATTATAGTGACATATAATAGTTGACACGCGACGTCACTATTAGTGGACGCTTTGCATTGCCGCTTAACGGCTTTGCAATACACTGCTTGCATCAATTAATGAACATTTGTAGCTCTACCTAAGTGTGACCCCCAGGCTGACGGACCATGTCGTCGGACTCGGAGTCTGAGCGCGTGGTCTTCCGCCCAAAGAAGTCGATAACGCGCACCCCGACAAAGTCCCCGAAGATTTCACCCCGCACCATGGCACCCAGCAAGAGAACCAGGGAGTCCCCTGGCGAGGCAGGTGGCCCCAAAAAGAAGCAGGGAACAAGGACTCTATGTGCTGCGCTGCCCCCCGCTCTGATCCAGCTCACAAGGGATGATGAGAGCACACCATTTATGTCGGCGGGTTCGACAACGAGCGATGAGGGAGGGCTGGACAGCACAGATGATTACCGAAAGTGCTCTGGCAGACAGTTGTTAGATAGAGCTCACAGTGCCGTGAGCAGAATTTCGGACTTGGCTACTGGAGATACCAGTAAGCTAAATAAGGCGGATATCCGTGCAGTCAATGTCCTAGGACAGGACCTAATTGCGATCGTGGCCCATCTTCAATTGGAACTAATGGAGGCCAAGCACAAAGCTGCCAGAGCACAATCAGACGCCGAGCGCCTTAACCAAGAGTTGCGCGCAATGAAGCAGGATAGGGAACTCTCGGGTATGACACCACGGTCTGCGCCAGGATCTGTCACTGCGCCAATGGACTATGCAGCAGTGTTAAGGCGAGGCAGGGGTGTACCTCCACAGCCCCTGCCAACAAAGAAGGGGCCCACCTTGGCGTTTTATCCCGCGGCGGACAAGGTTGAAGTCCTAAAGTCTGCCGAGGACACCAAGCGGGAACTGAAGAAGACTGTCGACCCACGTAAGGAGGGTGTACAAGTGGCCGGACTACGCAAGGTCGGGAACGCTGGCGTAGTGGTGCAGACCACTTCACAGGCAGCAGCGGATAGGCTGAAAAAAGCCGCACCACCCACCCTAAGGGTTACGGAGGCGAAGCAGCGCTTGCCACTGGTCGCCTTAAGGAATATGGAAGGCGACCCGGAGTACGTGGCTACCCTCGAGACACTGCATGAGCAGAACTTCGCTGACGACGGGAAGTGCACTTTGGCTGACCTCAAAAAAGGCACAAAGCTGGCCTTTAAACGCTCCAGGAGCGGCAGGCAGTCTACCACGATGGTTCTGGAGTGCACGCCAGCAATACGGGACATCTTAACAGCCAGGGAGCGCGTTTACATAGGGTGGGAAGTAGTCGAGGTCTGCGACTACTTATCAGTCACCTGCTGTCATAAGTGCCAGATGTACGGGCATCCTGAGAAGCTCTGCAGGGCCAAAGAGATGACGTGTGCAAAATGTGGAGGCACTGGGCACCGCGGCACGGAATGTTGCTCCACGGTAATATCCTGCGCTGCATGCAAGAGATTCGGACACCGCGAGGCGAGCACCCACACGACGGCGGCCCGATCATGCCCGGCACGCTTGCACGCGGAGCAGAGGGCCGTCTCCATGACCAAATATGGGTAATAAAGCCGAGACCCTTTATATCGGGCAGCTAAATCTGGCAGGTTCAGCAGCTGCAACGAGGGAGCTTCCGGCCATCGCTCGGGAGAGGGGCCTGGATATTGTTCTGGTTCAGGAACAATATTACCAGGCCCAGGATAGCAGATCCAGGATTGTCCAGTGCGGCGAGCAACCCAAAGCGGGAATATATGTTGGCAGCAGCAAGATTACGTGTGCGGTGCTACATCACCTCAACAGCACCCACACAGTCTGCTGCCACATTGTCTATGGGAGACAAGAATTGTACGTCATATCGTGCTATTTTCAGTATAGCCACGATATTGACGTGCACCTGGACAACCTGGATAGCATATTAAACCAGCTGCGAGGGAAGCGGTGTCTGGTGTGCCTGGATAGTAACGCGCACTCTCCAATGTGGTACTGTCGCCCCCATCAGTATACCGGCCGGGGTCGGGACGCGGACCACAGGAGGTCCAGAATGGAAGGTTTTATATTAAGCCGGTCGCTTGTTCTACACAATGTGAGCCAATGGGGTTTTGGGATCGCGGTATTCATTGGGATCGATTCCGGTCTGGTATTCATGCGCGAATGGGTCGTCTCGCTTTGAGTAAGCCCGCTCCTGAACTATGCAGAGATTTTACAAACGTGATAGTGAGAACAGCGGAGGAATGCCTGGGAAATAGAGGAAGGAATAAGGAAGCGGGTTATGAGTGGTGGAATCCGGAGTTGGATAAACTCCGGAAGGAATGTATGAGCACTAGGCGAGCGTGGCAGAAGCTGCGCCGTCTGGGGGGTGATAGAGAGGAGAATGCGAAGGCAGTGTTCCACGAGGCAAGAGCGCGATATAGAAGAGCGATGGAGGACGCGGAATCCTCATACTTCAGGAAAGTTGCAGACAGCGGTAACCAAGACCCATGGGGCTTGGCATACCGCGAAGCAAGTGGGCGCGTTCGGCCGCCGAGTAATGTCGTCAACGGCCTGAAGTATGCGGAGGGGCATGCGGAGAGTGTTGACGTGGCCCTGAGCGGACTGGTCCAGGCTCTGTGTCCCGATGACGATCCGTCACGGGACTCGGAGTATCACCGGCTGGTCCGCTTAGTGGCGTCGTTCCCACCCTCTGGAACCGACGCGCCTCCACCGACCAGGGATGCTCTGGATGCCATAGTCAGGCGGTTGCCTAACACGGCTCCGGGACTAGATGGCCTCACGGGAAGGATTGTTAGGCATGTATGGGCGGTGGCAGCTGCAGAATTTTCTGCAGTTGTCGCCAAGTGTGTTAGTGAGGGGGTTTACCCTGATGTATGGAAGGATGGACGATTGTTAGTGTTGCCTAAGGACAATGGGAAAGCACTGTCTGATCCCTAGGGCATACCGTCCGATCACGCTCCTACCGGTACTGGGCAAAATTTTGGAAAGAGTACTCCTTCTGAGTGCTCCACAGATTGGCAACCAGATATCCGAGTGCCAGCACGGTTTTACTTCAGGTAAATCCACAGTGTCGGCGCTCCGAACAATAATAGGCGCGGCTAAGTATACGTCGGCGAAATACGTACAGGCGATATTTCTGGACATCTCCGGGGCCTTCGATAACGCCTGGTGGCCGATGATCATGGTCAAAGCCAAAAGGGGGGGTTGTCCGCCTAACATCTATAGGATGTCGGCGGACTACTTCTCTAACCGTCGGGTGGGCCTGTTCGTCGGGGACCGGGTAGAATGGAAGGTCTCCACTATGGGATGCCCACAGGGATCGGTACTGGGACCCGCGCTCTGGAATCTTCGGAATGACCTGCTTCGGCTACCGCTCCCGCCGGGGGTTCAACTCGTGGCGTACGCGGACGATGTCACGGTCCTCATCGAGGCACAGTCTAGAGCAAAAATAGAGAAGGATATTAATGAGTCCGTAATAGACTGGGATTTTCCGCTGAAAAGTCGCAAACTATGACTATCAGGGGGAAGTTCCAGAGACCACCCACTAATCGGTTTAACGGTGTTTCGGTGGGGAGTGTCACATCGGCCAAAGTATTGGGGGTGGTAGTGGACTCGGGCCTATCGTTCGTTGAGCACGCCAAATACATAGGTGATAGTGCATTTAAATCATTTGGGAAGATGTCCCGTGTGTCAGCCTCTTCGTGGGGAATTCGATTCCGGGGCCTCAGGATCTTGTACCGAGGCACGTATGTGGCTACACTCGCCTATGCCGCGGCGTGTTGGTATGAGCGTGCGTCCCTTTACGTCGTTCGGAGCGTCTTATTGCGCACCCAACGGCCTTCGCTGATATTGCTAACTAAGGCCTACAGATCAGTAAGCACGCTCGCTCTCCCGGTACTGGCGGGCGTGTTGCCGGCGGACCTCGAGGTGATTCGTGCTGGCAGAACGGAACTGTCGCGCTCGTTCGCGACCAGGGAGGAGGCGCGTGCTAGGAGGCAGGCCATTTGGAATGAGACGGTGGTGAGTTGGCGGGAAAGGTGGGTTGGCGAGGACAAGGGCAGAGAGCTATTTAGATTTTTCCCGGACGTGGAGGCTCGACTCAAATCGCGTTGGATCGAGCCGGACTATGAAACATCGCAGATACTCACTGGGCATGGCTGTTTTCGAAAGAGACTTCACGATATGGTCTTCCGGCCGAAGAAGTCGATTACGCGCACCCCAACGAAGTCTCTCAAGGGTTCACCACGCACGACTGGCCCAAGCAAGAGAACCAGGGAGTCCCCTGGTGAGGCAGGAGGGGCCAAGAAGAAACATGGTGCTAGGCCTCTGCGCGCTGTGCTGCCCCCCGCCCTGATGCAGCTCACGAAGGATGACGAGAGCACACCTTTTATGTCGGCGGCATCAACAACGAGTGAGGAGGGGGCGATGGACAGCTCAGAAGATTACAGGAAGTGCTCTGGCAGACAGCTGCTGGACAGAGCTCATGGCGCGGTGAGTAGGATCTCCGACATAGCTACCGGAGACACCAGCAAGCTCAACAAAGCTGACATCCGTGCAGTCAATGTCCTGGGACAGGATATTATTGCGATTATCGCCCATCTACAGCTGGAGCTGATGGAGGCCAAAAACAAAGCTGGCAGAGCACAAAGGGACGCCGAGCGCCTCAACCTAGAGTTGTGCGCATTCAAGAAGGACAAAGAACTCTTGGGAACGGCACAGCGATCTGCACCAGCTCCAATCGTCGCATCGATGGACTATGCGGCAGTTTTAAGGCGAGGCAGGGGTGTACCTCCACAGCCCCTGCCAAGAACGAAGGGACCCACCTTGGCGTTCTATCCTGCTGCTGATAAGGTCGAAATACTAAAGTCTGCCGAGGATACCAAGCGGGAGTTGAAGAAGACGGTGGACCCTCGCAACAAGTGGCCGGATTACGCAAGGTGGGGAACGCTGGCGTGGTGGTGCAGACCACTTCACAGGCAGCTGCGGACAGATTGAGGAAAGCCGCACCACCGACTCTAAGGGTCACAGAGGCGAAACAGCGCTTGCCGCTGGTCGCCTTAAGGAACATGGAGGGTGACCCGGAATACGGGCCCACCCTGGAAACGCTGCACGAGCAGAACTTCGCGGACGAACCGAAGTGCACCCTGGCTGACCTCAAAAAAGGAACCAAGCTGGCCTTTAAACGCTCCAGGAGCGGCAGGCAGTCAACCACGATGGTCCTGGAGTGCACCCCGGCAATTAGGGACATCCTTACAGCCAGGGAGCGCGTTTATATAGGGTGGGAAGTAGTCGAGATATGTGACTACTTATCTGTCACTTGCTGCCACAAGTGCCAAATGTACGGGCATCCTGAGAAGCTATGCAGGGCCACAGAGATGACGTGCGCGAAATGTGGAGGCACTGGGCACCGCGGCACGGAATGTCGCTCGACTGTAGTGTCTTGCGCAACATGCACGAGGTTTGGTCATCGAGAGGCGAGCACCCACACAACGGCGGCCCGAACATGCCCGGCACGCTTGCACGCAGAGCAGAGGGCCGTCTCCATGACCAAATATGGATAAAAAAGCCAACACCCTACATGTCGGGCAGTTAAATCTGGCCGGGTCAGCGGCTGCAACGAGGGAGCTCCCGGCTATCGCTCGGGAGAGGGGCCTGGATATTGTTCTGGTCCAGGAACAATACTACCAGGCGCAGGATAGCAGATTCAGGATTGTCCAGTGCGGCGAGAAACCCAAAGCGGGAATATATGTTGGCAGCAGCAAGATTACGTGTGCGGTGCTACATCACCTGAACAGCACCCACACAGTCTGCTGCCACATTGTCTATGGGAAGCAAGAATTGTACGTCATATCGTGCTATTTCCAGTATAGCCACGATATTGACGTGTACCTGGACAACCTGGAAAGTATATTGAACCAGCTGCGAGGGAAGCGGTGCCTGGTGTGCGTAGATAGCAACGCGCACTCTCCAATGTGGTACTGTCGCCCCCATCAGTATACCGGCCGGGGTCAGGACGCGGACCACAGGAGGTCCAGGATGGAGGGCTTCATACTAAGCCGGTCACTTGTTTTACACAACTTGGCTGGCCAACCTGCCACCTTCCACGGACCAAATGGGGAGTCAAATGTGGACCTCACCCTGTCGACGAGAGGAGTGATGGTGACAAATTGGAGAGTGCTGGAATCAGTTAGCTCCAGCGACCACAGGCTTATTGCATTCCAAATTGACGCGCACGGCCCTGCTCGGTGTGCAGAGCCAAGCGAAGAGCCAATGAGGTTTCGGGACCGGGGGATTCACTGGGACCGATTCAGGTCTGGTATCCACGCACGGATGGGTCGTCTCGGCCTGAGCAAGCCTGCTCCTGAATTATGCAAAGATTTTACGAACGTTATAGTAAGAACAGCGGAAGAGTGCTTGGGAAATAGAGGAAGGGATAAGGTAGCAGGCTATGAATGGTGGAATCCGGAGTTGGATAAACTCCGGGAGGACTGCATGAGCTCAAGACGTGTGTGGCAGAAGCTGCGCCGTCTGGGGGGTGACAGAGAAGAGAATGCAAAGAGAATGTTCCATGAGGCTAGAGCGCGATACAGAAGAGCGATGGAGGATGCGGAATCCTCATACTTCAGGAAAGTCGCAGACAGCGGTAACCAAGACCCATGGGGCTTGGCATACCGCGAAGCAAGTGGGCGCGTCCGACCGCCAAGTAACATCGTCAGCGGCCTGAAGTATGCGGAGGGGCATGCGGAGAGTGTTGACGTGGCCCTGAGCGGACTGGTCCGGGCTCTGTGTCCCGATGATGACTCGTCACGGGACTCAGAGTATCACCGGCTGGTCCGCTTAGTGGCGTCGTTCCCACCCTCTGGCACCGACGCGCCTCCACCGACCAGGGATGTTCTTGATGCCATAGTCAGGCGGTTGCCTAACACGGCACCGGGACTAGATGGCCTCACGGGAAGGATTGTTAGGCATGTATGGGCGGTGGCAGCTGCAGAATTTTCTGCCTGATGACCTGCTTCGGCTACCGCTCCCGCCGGGGGTTCAACTCGTGGCGCACGCGGACGATGTCACGGTCCTCATCGAGGCACAGTCTAGAGCTAAAATAGAGGCACTGGCGGTCAGTGTCCCTAAGGATATTAGTGAGTGGGGGGTCCGTAATAGACTGGGATTTTCCGCTGAAAAGTCGCAAACTATGACTATCAGGGGGAAGTTCCAGAGACCACCCACTATTCGGTTTATTGGTGTTTCGGTGGGGAGTGTCACATCGGCCAAAGTATTGGGGGTGGTAGTGGACTCGGGCCTATCGTTCGTAGAGCACGCCAAATACATAGGTGATAGTGCATTTAAATCATTTGGGAAGATGTCCCGTGTGTCAGCCTCTTCGTGGGGAATTAGATTCCGGGGCCTCAGGATCTTGTACCGAGGTACGTATGTGGCGACACTCACCTATGCCGCGGCGTGTTGGTATGAGCGTGCGTCCCTTTACGTCGTTCGGAGCGTCTTATTGCGCACCCAGCGGCCTTCGTTGATATAGCTAACTAAGGCGTATAGATCAGTAAGCACGCTCGCTCTCCCGGTACTGGCGGGCGTGTTTCCGGCGGACCTCGAGGTGATCCGTGCTGGCAGAACAGAACTGGCGCGCTCGTTCGCGACCAGGGAGGTGGCGCGTGCTAGGGGGCAGGCCATTTGGAATGAGACGGTGGCGACTTGGCAGGAAAGGTGGGTTGGCGAGGACAAGGGCAGAGAGCTATTTAGATTTTTCCCGGACGTGGCGGCTCGACTCAAATCGCGTTGGATCGAGCCGGACTATGAAACATCGCAGATACTCACTGGGCATGGCTGCTTTCGAAAGAGACTTCACGATATGAAGTTGTGCGAGAATAGTTTGTGTGAGTGAGCCCAGGAGAGCTGCTCGGCGTCGAAGTCGCGTGAAGTAGAGTCTAACAGCCCCAGAAAGGGGAGAGTGGCTCAGGGACACGGGTAAATAGAATATTTGTAGGGAGGCAGAGTAGATACGCGCCGCAACATAGCCTTAGCAGGCGAACGGCGCGTACCTCCCGACGATTCGGTCCGTATAACCAAAAGGTTGGTAGGACCATGGGAAGGAGGTGGGTCATGTCCCTATCTACTATCTAGCGAAACCACAGCCAAGGGAACGGGCTTGGGAGAATCAGCGGGGAAAGAAGACCCTGTTGAGCTTGACTCTAGTCTTGTAAGGAGACTGGATTGTAAGATTACCCGCTGAAAAGCTTGCAAAAGAGCGGCATAATTTACGATAATACTTGGCCGCAGTAGAATAAGAGAGAATAACACCTTATACACCTGGTTAGCAAGACACCAGTAAGGTTGGGGTCGGTGCCGACGGTACCGGGTGGGGGCTGTCGGACCCGGGGTTCTGCTGTGTTTGCCAAAGGGCGAGACCGATCGACCGGTACACTGTGGTTGTGGCTACGTGCGGCCCGGTGTCGGGGGCGTGTTCACGGGGGCGTACTTCACCATTTGACTCCCAATTATGTACGAGGGGGTACATAATTGGGAGTCAAATGGTGAAGTATGGCGCCAGGTCCGGTGCACACACAAGCTGTTGGGAAGTCGGATGTCGGCGCACAAGACTTGTCAGGCCCTAGCAATCATAAGGAAAGGGCCTGAAATGATGAAGGAAACGGAAAGGTTGAGGAATGGAGATGTGCCGCATCCGTACCGCCATACTCGGAGTGTGTGCACGGACCACAAGGATAATAGGGAATGGCGACCATCCCAATAAGGACTCCCAAGTGCGGGGGGGCGGCTTCCGGCGCTGGGGTCTTGCGGCGTCCGTCACGGGTGCTGTGCTGGTTTGCCGCGCTCAGAGGTGGACCAGTAGCCCCTGAGGTTCCGGTGGTCTCGCCCGCGTGGTTGGCGGGGCCGGCGTCTGCCTGCTGTTGTCTCAGCTAAATTACTCAAACCAGTGGTACTAATAAGCTGAACATCTAGCTCCATAAATAGTTGCTTACGGCCGGGTGATATGCTTGTTCACCGACAGTTACTCGGGGGATGAGATTCAACATACCATCCGGTCTTCAAACAGGGGAGGAGTGAATAAATCCGCAGGGAGGTAAACTCCCAAGCGCGTGTCATAATGCCCTACCCTACCCGAAGCCTGCCAGTGGCGCCGCTGCTGTTCCAGTATTGAACTGGATGAAATATACTGATTCGGGGGGGGGGAGACTGCTCCGGATCTAAACGCCTGAACACCACGTTCTTCCGCAGTAACTGGGCGGGGGCGAAGTCTCGTAGGAGCAGTCTCTTCGAATACGTCAAACGAGGCGACTTATTTTCAGTGTTTTGTTATTTCGGCTGTTAACAGCCACACTTATACTGGCCTAATACATCTGGCCTGCACTGTGTGTCCGGATTCTAACGTCATAAGGACTTGAATCGGGACCGTAAAGGGATGGGACATAAGCGCCCATCCTTCCCTGCAAGACGTAGCGGTGACTAAGGTGGGGGACTCGCGACATACCGTGCGCATCCCGGGGGGTGGGTTTGCCACCCACCCCCCACCAGGGTTTTTACATGCAATGAAGTCAAATAGAAAAGGAACGATTAGAAACATCCCCGTACGCCCACAGGTGTCGGGGAATGTAAATGCCCATTCGGCAACTGGCGCCGATGCTCGCCTGGCCCTAGCTCATCAACAGTGGCAACTAGTACTAGCACTAGTACTAGGAGTGGTTGGGCCTGCCCACATTGTGAGCGGGTCTTTACCACTAAAACGGGCCTAGGGGTCCATAAAAGAAGGGCACACCCGGAAGTGACAAACATAGAGAACGCTCCAGCTCAGGTAAATCGAAGGTGGCGTGATGAGGAGATCCCGCATGTGGCGCGTGCAGAGGTTCGTCAACTGATTACCACAGGGAGATGCTCCAACGAAGCACTTATGCGCGACCTACCATCTCTGGGGAGGACGCTTGAAGCCGTAAAGGGCATGAGGCGCAAAGACTCCTACCGAAGCCTAGTACACGATTTCCTGGAGGAGGCCCAGATCGGTCGAGGAAGCGGAAGCGGAACCACCGATGGAGACACTGGCGGAAGCCGAAGTCGAAATCGAGGGTGATGCGGACGCTAGGTCAGATGCTTCGGTCGGGGAATCCCCGGGGACCGTGGGCTTAGCGGAAGTGGGGGTTGGAGCACCGGATCATGCCCCAGACCGAGCGGATAGTGATTCCGAACCGATAGCGCAAGCATCTCCCACTACTGCGCCGCCCCTGGTAGCGGTCGAATCTCACCCACCCGCTGAAAACCAGCTAGTAGTGGAGAACCTGGACGAGTGCGAACAAATCATCTCGGGCCTTCTTAGGAAGGCTGCGGAGAAGACGGCACGGTGTTCAGGGCAATCCACTAAACAGCGTAAAAAAAGAAGGAATTACAGAGAACAACATCCTCCTAATGACTCTCAGAAATCGACAAATAGACGAAAGAGGCGAAGTGAGTATGTACAAGAACTTTACAAATATAGTCGGCAAAGAGCAGCAGCCGAAGTAATCGACGGTTATTGCCGAAAAGTTGTGCACTCGTGGACGCGCTTGCTGCGTACTGGAGCCCCATTTTGGCGGCCTCCTCTAATGCGACAGGCGCCCCACCACAGGCGATCAATGCCGTGAGACGCACCGAACGAGTTGATGCCGAACTCGATTACTCCAGGTTGTGGACGCCCATAACCTCTGACGAGGTGAAGGCGTCGTGCGTAGACGCTAAGTCTGCGCCCGGACCGGACGGCATAACATCGGCCGTCTGGCGCTTTGTTCCTGTACACTCGAAAATGGAAATCTTCAACTCTTGGATGGAGGCACGCTCAGGCGGAGTCACACGATCTTCGTGCCAAAGAAGGATGTGCCTTCGAGCCCCGGGGACTACCGGCCGATTTCGATCGCGTCGGTGCCACTGAGGCAGTTGCACTCCATACTGGCAAAAAGGTTGCGCGATGGATGCCCCCCATGATGTACGGCAAAGAGGTTTCATCTCGGCTGACGGCTCTACCGAGAGTATTGTAGCGAGTAGCCGAGAGTAGAGTACGGCCGTATGGCCGTCCTCGATGCAGTACTAGGGGACTCCCGGAAGAAGTTAAAAGAGTGCCATGTGGCGGTGCTAGACTTCTCTAGGGCATTCGACACAGTGTCACACGTGGCACTAGTGAAGATGCTGAGAGAGAGGGGCCTGCCTGGAAACTTCTGCGATTACGTTGAACGACTTTACGAATCAGCGGAGACTGTCTTCGCTGACCGTAACGGTTCTAACGGGACTTCCGTTCTTATCGGGCGTGGCGTTAGGCAGGGGATCCCCTTTCGCCGTGGCTGTTCAATATGGCGTTGGACATTGTTGTTGCATCACTACCCAAGGACGTCGGATATAGGCTAGAAGGAGAGCGTGTGTCGGCTCTGGCCTACGCCGATGACGTAGTTCTGGTGGCAGGGTCTAAGTTGGGGATGCAGCAGTCCCTCGACATTGCGGACTCCATGGGGAAGAGTATGGGTCTAAACCTAAATCTGTCCAAGTGTGCAGTCCTCTCAATGGTGCCCGACGGGAAGCGCAAAAAAGTCCACTATTTGACGGAAAGGACTTTTAAGGACTGCGGCAAACATCTCAAGCAGACCTCGTGCGTGGAACGTTGGCGTTATCTAGGAGTCGATTTCACTTCCACTGGATGCGTAACGTTAGAGCACGACATCAGGGGTACCCTCGAAAATATCTCCAAAGCGCCGTTGAAACCCCAACAACGGTTAGAGATATTGAGGAGTCATCTGATTCCGCGATTCCTTCATGGTCTCGTATTGGGGAATATATCAGATGGCCGACTCCGTCTGCTCGACGTTCAGATCCGGAATGTGATAAGGAAATGGCTTAGGCTACCCAGCGATGTACCCACGGCATATTTTCACGATGTCGACACTCGGAATAATCTGTAGACGACTTCCGAACATAAAAAAAAAATCAAAAACAAAATGGACATCATTGGTCGACGACATGTATGTGTATATATATAAATATGTATATAGTAGGTACCTTTCTGTTGTACACATTGATGATGGACATGTTCCTTTTCGTTAGTTAAGGGTGAAGCATATATGTATATACATACCTATATTAAATAGGTAGGTAATTAAAAAAGTAATGACAACTAATAAAAGAAACCATCGATTATATGTATTATTTATTTATTTATTTCAACGGACGCTCGGTAATAAAAACCAAGGAACCAAGCTCGGTTTGTGAAGTGAACGCGACAATGACGACATGACTATGACGTCATATGACTATGACTATATAACAATGACTCTCTTAACACCGTTTCCGTTCCC
This sequence comes from Sesia apiformis, assembly GCA_914767545.1. Taxonomy (NCBI): domain Eukaryota; kingdom Metazoa; phylum Arthropoda; class Insecta; order Lepidoptera; family Sesiidae; genus Sesia; species Sesia apiformis. The sequence continues at coordinate 21,190,466 of OU611954.1, read as the reverse complement.
GCTGTAAAGCTTGCCAAAAAAAGGAGCGGCATAATTTACGATATACTCAGCCGCAGAAAAATAAGAGAGTAAATAACATCTAATACACCTGGTTAGCGAGACACCAGTAAGGTGGGGGTCGGTGCCGACGGTACCGGGTGGGGGCTGTCGGGCCCGGGGGTCTGCTGTGTTCGCCAAAGAGCGAGTCGGATCGGCCGGTACACTGTGGGTGTGGCGGCGTGCGACCCGGTGTCGGGGGCGTGTCCCCCTCGTACATTATTGGGAGTCAAATGGTGAAGTATGGCGCCAGGTCCGGTGTACACACAAGCTGTTGGGAAGTTGGATGTCGGCGCACAAGACTTGTCAGACCCTATTAATTATAAGGAAAGGGCCTGAAATGACGAAGGCAATGGAAAGGTGGTAGAGGAATGGCTGTAGGCCGCATCCGTACGGCCGCACTCGGAATGTGTGTGCACGGACCACAGGAAAATAGGGAATGGCGACCATCCCAATAAAGACTCCCAAGTGCGGGGGGCGGCTTCTGGCGCTGGAGTCGTGCGGCGTCCGTCACGGGTGCCGTGCTGGTTTGCCGCGCTCGAAGATAGGCCGGTAGCCCCTGTGGTTCCGGCGGTCTCGCCCGCGTGGTTGGCGGGGTCGGCGTCTGCCTGCTGTTGTCTCAGCTAAATAACTCAAACCAGAGGTAGGTACTAAGACCTGAACATCTAGCTCCATAAATAGTTGCTCACGGCTGGGTGATATGCTTGTTCACCGACAGTTACTCGGGGGATGAGATTCAACATACCATCCGGTCGTCAAGCAGGGGAGGAGTGAATAAATCCGCAGGGAGGTAAACTCCCAAGCGCGTGTCATAATGCCCTACCCTACCCGAAGCCTGCCAGTGGCGCCGCTGCTGTTCCCGTATTGAACTGGATGAAAAATACTGATTCGGGGGGGGGGGGGGGGAGACTGCTCCAGATCTAAACGCCTGAACACCACGTTCTTCCGCAGTAACTGGGCGGGGGCGAAGTCTCGTAGGAGCAGTCTCTTCGAATACTTGAAACGAGGCGATATATTTTTCAGTGCTTTTGTTATTTTAGCTGTAAACAGCTACACTTATCTGGCCTGGTCAGCACTGTGTGTCCGGATTCTAACATCCAAAGGACTGGAATTGGGACCGAAAAGGGATGGGATATAAGCGCCCATCCTTCCCTGCAAGACGTAGCGGCGCACCAAGGTGGGAGACTCGCGACATGCCGTGCGCATCCCGGGGGGTGGGTTTGCTCCCCACCCCCCACACGGGTTTTTTACATGCAATGAAATTAAGGAATAATAGAACGATCAGAACCATCCCCGTACGCCCACAGGTGTCGAGGGCATGTAAATGCCCATTCGGCAACTAGCGCCGATGCTCAGCCTGGCCCTAGTTCGTCATCATCATCAACTAGTACTAGCACATCACTAGTACTAGGAGTAGTTGGGCCTGCCCACATTGTGCGCGGGCCTTCACTACTAAAACTGGCCTAGGGGTCCACAAAAGGAGGGCCCACCCGGAAGAGACAAACCGGGAAACCGCTCCAGCTCAGGTGAAGCGAAGGTGGCGTGATGAGGAGATCGCGCTTGTGGCGCGTGCAGAGGTTCATCAACTGATGACCACAGGGAGATGCTCAAACGAAACGCTCATGCGCGACCTACCATCTCTGGTAGAGGTGGGCGTTTCAAACCATAAATAGTTTCAAAAACTATGTATTGGTGCAATACCTAAAACCCGGTATTGAGTTTCAGAAAAAATTATGTATCGAGCAAAACTATGTATTGGTACAGTGTTAGCTTAGTATTAGTATTCTGGAGATAATGAATAACCGATGTAACGCGAACGCGACAGAGACCGCCATACATGACATGACATGAGTGATTGTTACGCGAGCGAGCGAGAGCCACAGAGCGCGCCGTAAACTTAGTTCCGCGCGCCCCGCCCGTCTCCCACTCTCTCTAATATGAAGAGGATGTAGGATTTGACACCTAATTTCTTTTGTATTAAGTGCAGTTATCGGCTATTTTGAATTGGGTCAATCTGGATTTCTTTAATATCAATTCAATCAATTCAAGAGGGCACCTGTTTCATTAATATATACTTATTTGGATTATTTTAGATTTAGTTTTCAACTTTTCACTCACTTTCGTTTCGTTCGCTTTCGCGCATGTCTTCCTGGAGTGAAGTCGACTGTTTTTGTTGATTTTAAATATTTGGTGTGTTAAATAGTGTAAATAATAGATAGTTTCATAATTCGTAGTATAAATATAATATTCGTCTAAGTGTATAAAATAAAATAATAAGTATAAAATTAAGTGTAAATAATGTCTCGTATAAATAGTAGATAGTATTTAGTGGGACTTTTTTGAAAAGACAAACCTTGTAGACAAGAAGGCGAAATGTAAAATATGTGGAGACTTGTATAAGTAGTTATAAAGCTTCAACAGGTAATTTAAAAACGCATTTGAAAATTGAGGCATTTCGTCGCGTTGTAGCCGCTCAGCAGAGACAAAACGCGGAAATATCTGTGGAGGAGTCAACAAATGCTACACCTGCGACAGTTTCAACAGCAGTTGTAGAACCGTCCACTTCGGGTAGTACTGCCCGTGATTGCGTATCTTGGATAATTCCCGTAGCGCAGCAGCAGCCATCGTCTTCCACTGGCACACCCGCGCCCGCACAATCCGTACGGGTGCCCAGCCAGCAGCAATCAATGGCGAGACACTGTACAACGAAAAAAATATCCAAGGAGCTCAAACAAAAAATCAATTTCGATCTTTTGCGTCTCTTTATTGAGGGATATCAACCCTTCTCTCTGGTGGAAGAGAAAGCTTTCAAAAAATTTGCTATTCAAAAAAGTTGGATTCCCGGCTACAATCTGCCCACAAGAAAGACTTTTTCTAACGTAATGTTACCAGCTCTCTACGACAAAGTTAAAAACAACGCAAAGTGTACTAGAACTTTCAAGTGTTGAGAATGTTTGCCTCACAGCAGACTTGTGGACCTCCCGCGCCAATGAATCCTACTTGGCCATAACAGGGCACTATGTCGAAGAGGATTTCAGTATAAAGTCCATCTTACTACATTGTAGGGGCTTTGAAGCGTCCCACGCAAGCCAAAATATTCAGGATGCGCTGGCGGAAATGGCGGCGTAGTGGAGATTAACAGAAAAAAATAATTTTGCTGTACCTATCGGATAATGCGCCAAACATTACAAAGGCGGATGGCGATATAGGGTGGAAGCACTACGGTTGCTTTGCTCATTCCCTAAATTTAATAATGCAAGACACGCTAAAAAGTTTATCTGAACTATTGGACAAAATAAAAAAAATCGTGCGCTACTATAAAACAAGTTCCACTGCGCAAACTAAACTTTCTAAGGCGCAAACAACTGATGATCCAAACTGTGTTCCAAAGCGCCGTAAACAGGAAGTACCTACACGCTGGAATTCGGCTTATCACATGTTAAAAAGGTTTGTAGAACTAGAACCTTATGTGAGAGCAACAATGGCAACATTGCGGCATGACTTGCCAGTATTTACCAACGAAGAGTGGACTTTTTGTGCGGAACTATGTAAAATTTTAAAACCCTTTGATGACGCCACACATTCACTGAGTGGTCAAAGCTACATGACAGCAAGTTCTGTCATTGTAATGACAAGGTGTCTTTTCTCTGGCTGTGATAAGCTTTTGGAAGAAAATTTGTGTGAGGCCTCAAATAATATCATTTACCAGTTGCGGACAGGTTTGATAACAAAATTTATTAATGTCGAAAGAAGTGGCACTTTCTCAGTCTGCACGTTTCTGGACCCAAGGTACAAAATGTCAGTATTTTCTGACCAAAACGAAGCTAGGAACACCCGCAAACGCGTTCAAGATATGCTAGTGGACGCTATATCCCAAAATGTGCCTCCTGAAAATCCAAGTGTCAGTAATTCTCAACCGACAACCTGTGCGTCCCGCATATATGACAAGTTTTCACCAAAACTTGTGCGTGCTGCAAGAAATCGTCAACCAGCAACAAGTAGTAGGCACACCATTATCAAAGGCAATCAAAGAAATTGACACTTATCTTAATGATGACATCTTACCAGTATTTCGCGAAGATGCCTCCTGGAACTGCCCCATGGAATGGTGGCGCAACCATAAATATACATATCCCCATTTGTCAACATTATTTAAAAAATACGGGAACATCATGGCCGCATCAGTTCCATGCGAACGAATATTCAGTAAGAGCGGACTGATAATCAGTGACCGCCGCGCGCCGCGCGCGGTTGACAACTGATAAAGTTGGACAATTGACATTTTTAAATGCAAATTTGGATGCTTGTAATTAATAAGTGTAAAAAGTTGTGTAAATAAATAAATTATTAAAAATAAAAATGAAAAACAAAAAAAAACTTGTAAATAGGGTGTAAATATTGTGTAAATATGGACATATATTGAAATGAAATGAACTTTTAAATACGCCTGCAATTAGAAGTAAACAAACAAATGCTTCTGAATCTCAAAGCAAATACCTGAATAACCAACCATAATAATTTGCAGCCAGTCCTAAGCCTGGTTAAAGTATGAAGGAAACATCACTTCATTTCACATAAGAAAAAGTAACAAAGACAAATTATATTTATATTTCTTTAAATTTATTTTTATCATAACTCATAACAACACAATAAATAATACTCAACAAGAACAATGTGATCAAACATACTCCCGTCGCGCGTCCCATCGCTCTCGCTCACACATTGGAAAGTTGGAAACGTTGTTCTCAAATAAATACACAGTTTCAATTAACCGGTACACACTTGAAAGACTTTATTCGGCAATCCATAGTTTCAACCATAACGCTCTAGAAAAACTTTATCCTCCAATACATAGTTTTTAAAATACATAGTTTCAAAACCCGGTATTGCGTGGCGATAAATAGTTTCGTTTTGATACGGCAAAATCGCGTACCGACCCACCTCTAATCTCTAGAGAGGACGCTTGAAGCCGTAAAGGGCATGAGGCGCAAAGACTTCTACCGAAGCCTCGTTACACGACTTCCTAGAGGAGCCCCAGATCGAGGCCGAAGAAGCGGAACCACCGATGGAGACACTGGGAAAAGGTCCCGAGGAGTCAGCAAGGTATTTATGGAAGCTCCAAAGAAAACGCCGAGATCAGGACAAAGGCATTTCGCTATTGAGATTCACAACGGGTCATGTTTTGGCGGAGAATCTTAACACCGCGATCTAGATAGAGGACACAGCGCCCTCTATGGAGGTGTAAGCAAATCAATCTTATATTGGTGACTTGACAGATAATTTTATTGAAAATTTTTCCCTAGGAGAAACCGATGCTATCTGTTACGCGGATAATTACTGCGGACAGAATAAGAATAATTACGCTTAATAACGAATAATTACGAATAATTATGCAATACGCTTTGTGGCGCACATTAACAGGAAAACAGATCGTTAATTCATATACCTACCTATCCTTTGTCGTGTTACCCTATGAGCTAACTAAATAGGGGGGGTAAACAACTCGAACTAGAAGGTCCAAGTTAGTTAGTACACATGCTAACGCGCATTTTAAGCGCGTTAGCATGTGTACGCCTTGAATAAAATTCGTGTAGTTGTAAACGCGCGTTAAGCGCTTGTCATGTGAACATAGCCTAATGGGGAGAGTTTTTGTATAACATGATGGATGATGGTGATGGTTTATCTTTGTGAAAGTGTGTATTATCTTTCAACTATGAATTTTATAAAATCTAAATATAGGTCTTCACTGTCGGATAAGTCACTTGTTCACGCACTGCGTTTGGCAACAACGTATGTTGAGGTTGATATTGATAGGATTGATTGTAAAAGATAAATTAATGAAGAAACAATAAAACATATGAATGATATTCCCCGAATCTTTAATTTTTTTCTTGAAAACTGATAGTATTTGTTTCTACGGCCCGCCAGTCTATTTCGTAATTTGTATTGGCCCGTAAACGTCTCCGGCCTGGACAGCCCTGGTCTAGATCATGGAATCCACCGCCACCTAACTCTAAAATAAAACTATTCAATCTTAACAAGCTTTTTTTTTATTTATTTGTTGAGGAATCGTACAGTCCTAATATTTAACTATATTACAAACAAACTTTGTTTTAAATATACCCGAAGTTCCCTAAATAGAATCTATAAACATTTAAAACAAGTAAGCTCGACAACTAGTGAAACAAAACATTATTTAGAAACAGAAATACATGTGCGTGCTAAAAACATACCAAAATAGAACATATGAACAAATGAATGCACCAGAGTACTATTTAAAAACAGAAATACATGTTTTTACAATAAAATAAATAAAAACGCCTTAAAACTAACAATAGCCCTTTTGTACTTATATTGTAAAGGACGGGATTGGGATTGGGTGAGGTGGGAAGGGATACAAATGGGATAACGTGGGAGGAGATGGAATAGGCAGGGGTACAATGAAATAACAAGATAGGTACAAGTACCTATCTTATTATTTCATTGTACGTTCAGTTTTAAAACTAGTTCCCGAATAACACATCTATCAAGCAGCTGCACAATGTGAAGACAAATTAAATTGTGATTTGTCTCCAGGAGACAAGTGGCCAGATCCAATGATAAACGCCTACATTAATAAATATATTATGTGCGTACATTATTTAGCATTATTTTAGTAAAACACTTTGTCATATAATTTTTTTATAATGTCATTTATCCATACATATAACGTATGTATATTTCTTGCAATTCGGTACTTGACAATTTTTTTGAATTGATTTAAAATGAAAGATTATGTGTGTATATGTTTATAACTTGAAGCGTATATTAAATTGAAGTCAAGGTTTAACATAAAATCGAAGTTTTATAGTCAAATTTCGATTTTCCCGCGAAAACGGCACTCTGTCGTGACGCCATGTTGGTGACGTCATAGTTCTATAAACAAACGATTTTGTATATGTAAGTTGAATCGCTTTACGGGTTTTCTTTCTAATTTTTAAACATCATGAATCCTACATATTATAAGTGCTGTGCAGTCCCTCTGTGTACAAATACTACAATAAGTACACCCACTAAATTATTCATTCATGCGCCAAAACAACCGAAAATTCGAAGAAAGTGGTTGCTACTTGCAAGAAGAAATCTATCTGACATATCGTTGAAATCCATTCTTTACTTTTGTGAAGATCACTTTGATGTAAGTATTATTTGTTTATCTAAGTAGTTTGCATATTATATATACAAAAAAATTTGTTATATGGAAATGTTATTTCGTTGAGATTATAATATTTACCATAGACATTGAGGTTATAATATTGTTGAGGTTATAATATTTGTCAAGAAACAATCATTCAAAGTTATTTCGTAAAGTGCGTTCTAATATTTTTAGCTACCCAACGACATGGAAAATTACACCAGGTACCGTTTGATGGGCTCAGTTAAACAAATCAAAATGAAAGAGGGATGTGTACCCTCAAGGTTCGAATGCCAGCCAGATAGAAGAAAGCGGACAGCTGCAATCACTACGAGGGCTGTTATCATTAAAAGGCAAAGAATAGCATTAGTTGAAGAGGCGTTAAATGATGCTAAAAAAAAGAGATAACTGATATTGCGACAGGTATGCTTGCGATAATAAATATTTCATAAAAAATGTTCATATTGTATAAAAATTAACACGGTGTGTGGTGTGAATGGTGTGAATGGGTCAAATAATATGGTGAATTTACAGATTCACAACAAGTAGAAGGCCAAGTAAGTCCATCTGAAATACAAGGTACCGCAAACCAAATGGAAGAAGACCAGTGTACACAATTTAGCGCAATGCAGTCTACGCAAGTTGATAAATCGATTCAAGTGTCTATATACAAACAATACAGAAGTAAACAAACGCAATCTTATATCAGTACGATGAATATTGCAACTTCACCGTTAAAATCAACATTTACAAACGTCTCTACTTCGCCTTTCAAGAAAATAGATATTTCGACATCAGGTGTTAAAAAGGCATTAAAAAAACTGGTTGCTGAAGAAACGTCAGAAAGTGAAGCTTCTGTTTTTACAGCTTCACTGTCACGAGACGAATTTTCGACATCTATGCAATCTATTGCATCAGAAGAACAGGTCATACATGAAGAAGAACAAAAAAAGTTGATACTCCAAAATACTCTACAAAAGATTAAAAGGAAACCTCGCTTTTATATTGGAGTTCCACAAGATTGTTATTTTTTAATTGATATAATACAAACAGAGACAAAAATATCAGAAGAACATATTTTATTGTGTCTAAAAAAAATTAGATTAAATACCAAGTTTGAAGAACTAGGAGATGAATTTAGTATGACAATGTCATACGCAAGTAAGATTTTCTATAATAATGTACCGATTATTGCGAACGCTTTGCGTGCATTTATTGTAAAATTAAATAACAGAAGTATAAAAATGAATTTGCCTACTGCATTTAGGCATAAATATCACAATGTCGGATGCATAATAGATTGCCTAGAAATAGAAATCCAGAAACCTGCAAAAGCCATTAATCAGGCTCTGACATGGTCGGAGTATAAAAAAGCGAACACAGTCAAGTATTTAATAAGCAGTACGCCCGATGGTGTAGTTAACTACATTTCAGAAGGATATGGTGGCAGAATTAGTGACGTACAACTTGTCGAAGATTGCGATTTTCTAGATAGCTTAAATCCAGGGACGTTTATTCTTGCTGACAGAGGCTTCAAACACATTGAGCACTTGTTATTAGTAAAAGGACATCATCTGATGAGGCCACCAAGTGTCGCTACTGGATCAAAATTAACAAAAGCCGAAGCAAAACAGACGAAAGAAATTGCCAGTTTAAGAATTCATATCGAAAGGGTCATACGTAGGTTACGAGAATTTTCTATACTTAAACTGCACGCAGTTGTAAATATCAACCTAACTCGTTTACTAGATGAAGTGATAATAATAGCATGCGCTCTCATTAATTTGCAAGACAGTATTATAAAAAAATAGCGATATGCAACTTTGTATGAGTTATATATTTATTTTATGTAACAAATATCTACATTCTTTGTCTTCGTTATGTATTTTGGTTTAATGACAGGTGAAATAAAAACAATTTCACTAAAGGTAATAATAATTTTTATTTTTCAATGAACCGATCAAATCCCTTCATATCTGAAAAGAAAATAGTAAAATACATATTAGTATTTTAGTACACGTTATTCTATTTTAGTACTTGTAGATAATAGTGGATAAATATTATTTTTCCAAAAATAAAGTAATATATTCAACATATTATTGACATTTGTTTCATCATAAGAAATCTTGATTATTTGCACTTTTTCATTTTTTTCAAACTCCCAGTGTGCAACACAAAAGTAGCAATTCTTCAATCCTGTGACATACATTTGAATTTGCACTTGACATAGGAACTTTGCAGTAATTCTTGCATTTTTAATATAATTTTTAAAACTTTGTTCACTTGCAGGACATTTTATTTCGATAATGGCATCATGTAATATACCATCTGGCGATCCTGCTATTATGGGATGTTGTTTCGAGATAAATAAACCGCACTTGTCTATCTTGCCAATTTCTTTTTCGACATTTTGTCTTACTTTTTCTTCCAAGAGACGCCCTCTTCTCATTGCTGATGTATCTGGGGTTCGTGCTCCCATGATAGTAGCTATTAAAGACCCATCAAGGGTCTTACAACGGCTAACTTCGTATGCTATTGAAGCCGTTATTCTGCCGTACCTAAAGGCATACCATAATTCATTTTGATGCTGGTCTCTTGTTTTTTCTTCAATCTCTTTTATGCTTTCTTCTGAAAATAGAATGTGTATACTTTCCAGAAAACTTTTGCAATCATTTCCGTCATTATATTGTAAAAATAAATGATGCAGAGAAAGCATTTGCACACCTTTCACTTCGTAATCAGGCAAATGCTTTAATATTTGGCAGTTGTTCACTCGACATCTCTTCGCTTCATTTACAAATTTAGTAAAAACCAAACTTTCTGCTGAAGTGCTTGAACTTTTTTTATTTTTACTTAAATCTTTTGCCTTTACAAATTTGATTGTGCTGCCCACCTGTGCTAATTTAGATTTTTTCCAGTAGCACTGTACAGAGGTACAAGGAGGTTCTTCGCTCCTTCTGTGCATCCACATAAGAAATGCCACCGAATGTTTGCAACCTCCTTGAGAGGCAGCGCAGTCATGACACTGCACACTTAATATACGATCTGCTTTTTCATTCACTATTAAAGTGACTTTATAAGGCTTTGATCGCACTTTGTGTTCGGGACATATTTTACATTTTACTGTGCACAAATTAGTTTTTGTATCCCGATGTAATTGTACATAGCCGACTGCGTCATCACCATATGAATCTCTCGAAGATCTGCAAGAGAAAAAACATTTTTGTTAATGATTGTAACCGAAAAAAACTCGATATATATTTGTGTGAATATAAAGTAACAAACATAACCTCTACGCGTTTACGTCTTTCATTAGCTATGTCACTTGTTAAGTTTCACAAAGAAAATGTAATCTATTGTTTACATAAATAATCCTTTGACATAATAATATGTAATGATTAGTACTTACACTGATGTTTTTACATTTCTAAATTCTGCAGAACAAAAGTCGGAGTTTGTGGCAAAAAAACTTCCCACCATAAGAACGTCGATTTTGGGCAGATTTGCACTGTCTGCTTTTATGTAATCCTTTTCCATAATTGTTGTCCATTATAACACTCTTTTGCAACCACAAAACACCACAAAATTCCTTAAACACCAACAAAATAACTACGAAAAAACACTTGGTACTTTATTAGCGGCGACATGTAAACAAGAACTATGACGTCACGCATCGTGATTGGCGTTCGTAGTCACGTGACAAACAGTTCAAAAACTTTATTTTTATTATTGAATTTCTAAAAAAATATGACTATAAAAAGTCAATAGACCTTGAAATATGACTTTTTAACATCTAATCTATCATTTTGATAAAACCTTATTTTTATCTAAAAATACTGTCAAGTACCGAATTGTAAGTAAATACTAGTAAAAAATATTTATATAAAAACAAACGGTCATAATAATTTAAATTACATACATTAAATTACATAATTACATTATAAATTTAAATGGAGACCCACTGTTTCGTAACAACAAAAGAAAGCGTTAAATTAAAACGTACAATGGATGCCTAATAAAATAAATTATCAAAATAAAAATTATACAATTATGATAAAAAATTTACAGAAGCGTTTACAAAGTAAGAAATATGGCACATAAAAAAGTAAAGATCGGTCGAGGCTGTCAACATTAGTGTTGCGCCGAATCCGAGTTTATAAGCAACGGCGTATCCTAGGGACACGGTATAGAGTATCGATACTTTACTCATGAGTAGTATCGCAAAAAAGTATCGAAAGATAAGGATCGATACGTCAAGGTACCGATATTTTTTCGTTCTCGTTACTTTTCCTAAAAGTTTCATTATAGCGAAAAAAAAAATTTTGACAATCCAAATTCCCACAAGGTACTTTCCTGGTAATCCTGGTATTATGTATTGATGATACTGAATAAAACGTCGACGACCAACGCACCCGCCGAGCTGCACATCAGCCAAAAAATTTCCTGGGAGAGCGTTCACACAATGAAACACCGTATCGCTTCTGTCGGTTTATAAAAAAAAACCCTTATGTTGTAACACTTCGCTTTCAGAGCATACCCTTTAAGATCTCGGAGAGTATCGGGATCCTCGATGTCGACATTTCCAGGGGTCATTTGGAAAATAAAGCCATAATGGCCTCCAAAAAGGTGTGCTGAACAGAGCGAAGCGGTACTTTACCCCTGGGCAACTCCTAATGCTTTACAAAGGTCAGGTAAGGCCCCATATGGTTCAAACCTTTGGGCCGGCGCACCGAAATATCAATTGGACCCATTTAACTCCATCCAAAGACGTGCTGTTCGAATTGTCGACGATCTCACTCTCAAGGGTGGTTTAGAACTCTTCAGCGTTCAGAGAGACATTTTGTCTCTCTGTGTGTTCTACCACCTCTAAAGAATTGTTCAATATAATTCCCAATTCGGGTTTCTACAACCACACCTCCCGTCATAGAAGTGCGGTCCATCGGCATTTCTTCGATACGGAGTTTCGGACTTCGAGCTTAGTTTTCTCCAAGTCACATCGTTTTTTTTGTGTAATTCTTGTTCAGCCAGGTTTCGTCAAGAAAGAACCGAGGCCGAGAATCGTTCGCTTTTTTTAACATATCCAGTTTCCTTAAACACTCCATTCTGGCGTAAACAATATCTATTCTCTCCATTAAATATTTTTGTCCATCCATATTGTTCCCAAACTTGTAACCAATTTTAACTTGTAACTTATCGACAAACTGACCTGCGCGTGCGCTTACCGACAAACAAAACATTTTTTGTGCATTGTTACTGACATAATAATGACCCAAACTTTGAGTTCGTAACGGCACTACTAGTATATTATCTTTGTTCTACGGAATCATACAGCCCAAAATATACACTTTACTAGTTGAACAAAATTTTGGCGAGAATTTTTTTTATATAGGATACGGTTCTCATTAGCAATATCGGTAAATATTAAAAATATCGATTATTGATTTCTGATACGATACCTGCCATAAAGTATCATACGAGTATAATATTGAAAAGTATCGATATCCAACAAAAAAGCACTCGATACTTAAGTCCCTAGACATATCGCCGTCGCACGAGGCGCGCCTTACGCGAGGCTCAGGAAGTAGAAAGTGATAAGCGCCAGCGAGTAGAAAAACGCGCTCCACGCAAGCATCGCGCGTATTGCGCCCTTCACTTCTCCCGTCGCGCCCAAGAGGCGATACGCCGCCGCGCCGTTATTGTACCGCTCCGTGTTCAGGACTTTGCGATCGAGACGCTTATCGCCCGCTTTATCGTATAACTCGCATGCTATGTTCGCGGCGCTCACATGCACCGACTCTTTAACCAGCGCTTCGTAAGACTCCTCGCATACGCGCTCGTACGTCGCTTCGTAGTCTGTCAACGCGAATTGTGGTCGCCGCGACTCATCCACGGGTAAAGACGCGCGGCGTCGAATCGTCGCGCGCGGTTGTATAGAATCAAACGTCGGCGGCACCGCGCCTCTTACCGCCTGCCGATAAGCGAGTCCAACTGAGCGCGCCGGGTATTCCACTTGTGGCATATTCTCGAATCGTGTCACAGTTACGTGGAACACGCGTGGTATGTCTCGGCGAACGCGCGGCGCTTCAGTGTATCGATCGACTGAGCGCGAGCGCTCGGTTGCGTCGAGCAGTGGGCCCGCGCGCTCGGCGAGCCGCGGCGGTGTGTATAGCGGTACGTAGTGCGGTGGTGGATTGTACCGCTCAAAGACTGGCGAGCAGAACTCGTGGTGGCGTCGCACGAGTGCTACAAGCGGCAGCCCGTAGCGGAAGTATCTGTCGCTGTAGACGACAGTGGCGAGCGAGCTGCTGCGATTGCACTGTAGTAAGTTGTAGATGGTGCGCGAGAGGCGGTCGGGTCGTCGTCGCCGGCTGAGTAGACGGCGCAGGGCGCCGCGGGGGGCCAGCGGCCGCGCCAGCGGTTCTGAATGGACGCGGCGGGACGCGGCGTGACGCAGACGGCGGCCGCGGCGTCAGTCGGCGGGCAGAGGACGCGCGCGGCGTGCCAGCTCGAGCTCGTGCAGCACTTCAAGCACAACGGCTGAGCTCCAGGCCTGCGTGCGGCATGAATCGGTGCAGTAAGTGCCGCCTGAGTTAGTAAGTTCAGGCAAACCACGCCACGGCGAGTTGCGGATCTCGGCGTGGTGGGGCGCAAGCAGGGCGTAGATCTCCGCAACAGTGCGTACGTAGCGGCCGTTTTCCTGCGCGAAGGCGAGCCGCGCGCGCAGATAGTACCCGATGGGCCATACCCATTCCGGTCCCTGATGGTAGTTGAAGCCGTGCGCGACGTTCGGATCGGTGCTGTCGTTGGAGTTGTCGTAGTCGCCACGGTAGGCCCAGTCGGCGGGGTCGAGAGTTTTGACGCCGAGCGGGCCGAGCAGCAGCTTTTGGAGTACATCGAGTGCGTGCCAGGCGTGTTTCGGGTCGAAGAGTTCGGGCGCAACGGCCATGGCTATGGGGAAGTTACAGCGTAGTTGGTAGTCGGCCCAGGGGTGCGAGGCGCCATGTGAGTCCTTGTAAATGGCGCGGCGGTGCACGAGGTCGGGGCGCAGATCGGCGGCGGAGGGCGTGGGCGGCACCCAGAAGTAGCGCTCGAAGGCGTGTCGGATGCGGTCGGCCCACTGCGCGAACGTCCAGGAGGTGAGCGAGCCGTCGCGGTGGCGGCGCACGAGACCGGGGTACGGATAGCGGCCGGCGCGGTGCTGCGCGGCCAGCCACGCGGCGGCGCTGTACGCGAGCCCCACCAGCTCCACCGCACTACCGTCCCGCGGTGTGGCAGGCCGCCCGCGCGTGCCCGCACCGTCCGACGAGCCCATTTTGTCCATCCACGTGCCACAGTTGGCGTCGTTGCCGCCGAACGGGAACCCGGTTTCCGGGTCGATGCCGATCTGCACGTTAAACCCTTTGTCCGACATGTGAGCGTCGATCGTACGACCCGCATTCCGCTCGCGGAACACCAGACCCTGCGTGGAAATAATAATTTATTTAAATAATACATGGAAGAAAAGTAATCAAACATAAATCTGATCTAGTAACAACTAGTATATATGTGTGTCTAGCGTGCAAAAGTTAATTTATTAAATGTAATATTATAATTATTACAATAATTAGATAGTACATTTCTTTGCTAGTTACATTTCATTTTAAAGTTCACTAATTTGTGAAACGTGTATTTGCAAACCTTATACAATCATTACATATAAAAGAAACGGCAAGTATCAAGAAGTTTATGGTACACTACAGATTCAAGTTACTATTTCAAAAGTTTCGATTCTATTTGTGCCACGTTTAATTTACCACACTAACGAGCAAATCATACTCGACTAAGTGACATATGTACATTAGATAGCGAACTGTACGTGCGTTTATGTTACGTTTTGCAATTTTGTTATGAGTGTCAATTTTATTGATAAAGTTATGAACTGTTTCCGAATAGATAGTACATCCCAAGTGTTATAAATGCCGTTTGTAGGGTAACGAATTGGAAGAAAGCCCATTACTTTTAGGAGCGGCCTTTGAGAACTCCCAGCCTCAATAAGGGTTGTCTTTGCTGCACTCCCCCAAGACAAATTGCAGTAATTTATTAATGAATGACAGAGCATTATACACCGCTCTGAGTTGTGGAGGCTCCATTACCCCCCGTCGCAGGTGTTTGAATACATATATCAGCTTTCTTATTCTCCCTGAAAGAATGTCCACGTGCGGTTTCCAATTCAGTCTTTCATCTACTGTGCTATGACTCCTAAGTATTTTATGCAGACTGTACTATCTACTTGAGGACATGCATTACAGGTTTTTAAGTGTTGGTGTATAGTCGTACAATGTCTTTGGTGAATTTTTATTTCAAGGGTAGTCTTTGGACTCTTAGTGGCTGAGATGGAGAAGCATATAATAGGATGTCCCAGATTGAGCGCCGGATTTAAATTTCGCGCCATTTTTAGTTTGGCGGTTGGCAATCGGAACATGCTACAGGAGTTTTTTTGGCACCAATTGGAAGATATGGACCTCGATCAACTGCGGTTCTAATAGGACGGTGCCACATGTCACGCAGTCGGAGACTTTACTTGCAGAGAAGTTTCCAGAGCGTTTAATCTCAAGACGGTCGGAAGTTAATTGGCCGGTCAGATGTTGCTATTTAACCCCCTGTGACTTCTTTTTGTGAGGATATCTTAAATCGAAGGTCTATGCCAACAAGCCGAATTCAACCCCTAAACTGAAAAATTAAATCCGGCGCGTCATCGGTCAAATTGATCAGACGATCTGCAAAGACGTCATTGAAAATTTCGTCAAAAGAACCACATCCTGCAGCCTTAGCATGGGTGGGTCATTTGACCGACATCATTTTCCATGTTTAACCACATATTATCCACTTTAATATTTAAGAATGTATGTTTTTTTTTTTCAAAATTAAATCCGGCGCTCAATTTGGGATAACCTTTATATGTATGTACATATATATATTTTTTTTTGCGTTTATCGTTAGGAGGTTAGCTTTAAGCTATTGGAAGACTGCATCATCAGCAAAACATGTAGAGGGAGCGTGCATGCGCATTCCCACAGCCGCTGGGCGCACTCGACTAGCCACGTTATCCATCTCTCACAGAAGACTACCTTGAAATGTATTGCATTTCCTACTTTATCGTATTTCCCCAATGTACGTACGTGTTTCGGCAGTGAGTGAGATATGCCAGAACTCACTCTCATCTCATCCTATACCTCCCCATTTTCCCAATCCATTCTTTAATCTGTAAAGGTAGGCAGCGTATCCGGGGGTGTGCCAACGTTTATGATTCTGGACTGATGTCAGCATGCACCGCGGATGTCTATGGACGACAGTATCCACTTACCATCAGGTGGACTGTATGCTCATCTGCCGCTTTTATACTATAAAAGAAAGATATGAAAAAGGAAGATAGCATTTCGCAATTTTAACACGCACAATTGTTCAATGTACACTAGAAATAATTTGGGACTAAGTATGCTCCCCTGAGAGACCCCGAATTGTATTAGAAGTTCTTCACTTCGTTTATCTTCAATTTCTACTATTTATGTTCTGTTGTTTCAGTAACTCCAGAACTACTCCAGTGGTAATATATATATCCTTAATAAAAGGAAAAATATAAAAATAATAAACAAAATGTGAATATTATGATCACCTGGAAGTGCACGTCGAGCGCCTCCTGTATGAGGTCATGCAACGGACAGTCGATGGCGGAGGGCTCGCTATCGTCGCGCGGGAACAGCCGCGCGACAGGCGCACTCAGTAGCGCGCTGCCCTCCGGCGCTTCGGAACAGTACTGAAACAAACGAATAGTAAAAGAAAACGAATTTATTGACAACAAGGTAAATCCTTTTCAAAATAACTCAGGAAATGTTTCCTATTTTTTTCTGTTATTTTATTTTTGTTATTGTTTTTATCCCTTGGCGCGTGAACTGCGACGCTAATGTCTAGTTGTAGCCGCAGGTTACCACGGAGTGTTCACAGCAGAGACCGTGTCATTTTTACAACAATCCTTACTCAAACGTATAATAAGGAAAGAAGTAACATATAAATGTACACAAAAATAGAAATATATGTGAAAATTAAAATACGACGATAAACAAAAATATACAGGAAAAAATAATGCGGCACACAGCCAAATGTTACAGTTTGATACGCTAAGATAGGAGAAATATAACAAGTTAATTAATGTAGAAGCCGTGGCAAGCGCGTGTCCTCTTGAATGTTACTTGTCTCTCATCGAATACGTAAGGGTTTACAGCATACAATACTAAATGAACAACAAACAATAATTAAAAAAATAACCTATTTTCGAATAATCGAGGTAGATAATTTTAATAGAAACATTTCACATTTCTTTGGGCAAAACAAATTATGTAAAAATGTTTTTTCAGACGTAAAAAGCCCAGGATGTGGTGCCGCCGGGCGTCCTGTGGCAGTGGCCTTAGGTTGAATCACATCAAAACTTCATTAAAAAGTTAAATACAATCGATATTTTTGGGCCATCATTTCCTAAATTAAAAAAGTAGTGGGTGAAACATTATCTTGTTAGGTTTTTATTGTACGTTTTCATTCAACGCTTTGTTTTGTTGTTACGAAACACTAAGTGTAAATCTATTCAACTTCATTATGTTCGAATTACTATATGACTGTTTATTCCTGAATAAATAAATATATTACTAAGAAGGTTATCGCCAAGTTATGAGACTCCTATATCATTTATGTCACCAGAGAACTTATACCTACCCACCAAATGGATAGCATTTGAGGTGGCATCGATTTGTTGCTCATTTAGAATTTTATTGCTACTCATTTAATTATGACTCATACGTGTAAATATTCAAGTCGTTACTAAATTTAAAAATATTATTAACCAAAATTTAGGAAAAGTAATAACTTTGGACGAGGCAACCAGTGTGTGTTGTGTTTTAAGATTTTATGCTTTATGACAATTATTACTCAAGAAGTAGTTACTGTTTATTGTGTCACATTTCGAGGTTCGAGGCCGAGAATAGTAAAGGACTTCTTTAATGTGTTTTATTTTTATTTATTTATTCAGAAATCATGCATATCAGCAATCAAATATACAAACAGTCTTTGAAATTTCATTAGTTCTCCAATAACCGAGAAATTGCTTAAGCGCTAAGAATGAGTAATTAATACTATTACTACATATTACCTGTTTGATACTCTGCAGCCACCACCAGACCGCGTCGCGGCAGTTGTAGCGCGCGTTGCGGCCGCCATCCAGCAGGTTGGGGATGAGCCCGTGCCGCAGGCACGCGCCGAAACCCAGGATGTGGTGCCGGGCGTCCTGTGGCAATGGCCTTAGGTTAGCGGTCACGTAAGCGAATTAAATGATTCAGATAGCGGCTCATAATATTTTATTCAGTGTTGGCTGGTGGCCAGAGCTACGCTCCATATCACCATCCACCGACTCAGAGATAGTAGGAACCTGTGCTTGTATCAACCTATAACTTCCTACTGCAGCGCATACGCCACGTGTTCATCACGTGGGACCAGTGCGGATTGGTGGATCACATACTCCTGATTTTTTATTTCTGGAGCATGCGAGTTTCCTCACGATGTTTTCGTCTGTCATTGATGGTGACTTCTAATAAGTTTATTAGTGAAAAGTATAAGAAATTGAGATTCTACGTTGAAAGACAAAATGATGAGATCAACATTCTTACCGAGGCTAACAATAGGTTTGAATTAATGGCTAAGGGTCTTTCAGTGCGACTATCTATCTCCCAGCAGTATTCTCGTGAAACTAACATAGAAATACATTGTCTGAAAGTTTAGTTCAACATGTACTGCAACTGAGTAAGGTTATTTCATACCCACTTATCGATGGTGATATATTGTTCTGCTTCAGAGTGGCCAAGATAAATCGTGTTATAGTAATCGTTCACGTACTGTCATTGTGGAGCTCCGGAATAATTGTTGTCGTGATTCTTTATTTGCTGCAATCTCCAAATGTAACAAAGAACACAAGGATGACAAGTTTACCAGCGCATCAATAGGCATCGGAGGCGTGAAGGTTCCCATCTTCATATCAGAGCGTCTGTCTCCAAGTAACTTGTCTCCAAGTGTCTTTGCATGCCGCGACGAGGCAAAAGGAAATTGTTTTTTTTTTTGTTTTTGTTAGGAGAGACAATCAGGAAAAATCCTGCATGGGACACCTGGTACCATCTAGTCTGGCTGGGCCAGCCTAGGTGGTACCAGGTAGTGTCGGACTCCTACCGACTAAAAAACCTGATTGCCTCAACATCGTGTATGTATAGTTCTTGTGGCCCTAGTGGCCTTTCAAGAGTCACCGGTCGCGTTGATGTAGGGCGAGCGCAGAAGGCGCTCAGCCAGGAGAAAAATGTGCGTTGCAACAGCCTAAGGGCTCCCCCGCCGATAAACCGGCGGAAGGAACGGACCTCGGCTTAGGGCGTTGCATTGGGGGGATACCGCGGGATCGCGTGTCGGCGAGAAGCGCCCAGGCATGTGTCGATGCCTAGTGAAAGTGTTGGCTGAGGGCCGGTGTGTGTTAACGGTGTAACGAGGGGGACGTCCACGTCTCGGCCGGCGGGGACGGTGTCTGTGTACTGTGGTTTGAGTGAGAACCGCATTGGCAGCGGTGATCGGGTCGTATGCAAAAGGCAAGAGAGCTCGGTTATGAATTTATTTGGGTCAGAAATGGGAAAATTTGCAGAAGGATGAATCCTTTCCAGCTAAGCAGATCAGTAGCTTGGAGAGATTGTCCTACCTTTAATTAGAGACATAAACCCTATAATAATTAGGTAATAAGACGAATATGCCACTTTCAACAAATTGTGTTATGTACTATCAGAATTTAAGGGGTGTTAGGACGAAAACAAACGAGATTTATTTAAATATCCTTCAACATGACTACGACATCTTGGTTTTCACGGAGACGTGGCTGACTCCACATATAAGCGATAGCGAGTTTATAGATAGTCGGTACACGTTATTTAGAAAAGACATGACGAGCTGTCCGGGTAGTTCCAAATCGAGAGGCGGTGGTGTTCTAATCGCTGTTAAGAAGTGCTACAATGCCATTCGTATGTTAAACTGGGAGACTGTTTATGAAGATATTTGGGTAAAACTTGAATTAAAAATATTAAATCATCTCATGTGTATGATTATGATTGCAATACTGATAATATATCATACCAGAAATCACGGTTAAATCTTCTCTATACAAATATCAAAAGCATTTGCAGGCGCGGTAAGCTGGATGAATTAAAATGTATACTTCAATCTGTACCTCGCAAAATTCACGTAATTCTACTAACTAAAACCTGGATTAAGAGTGAAGAACAAGCAATATCTCTAACGTTACCGAATTATACACATTATTATAATTATAGAACGGACAGAACTGGAGGTGGAGTCTCGGCGTATAAGCACAACGATTTTTGGAAATTCATTAAAGATAAAAAAAGTCGCAATGAAATCGCAATGAGTTGCAATTAAAGATAAAAAAAGGCAGGCTACCAGCAGCCATGTACCAGGATGATAAAGTAGCAACAGGTGCTACTGGGGTAGTTGACTTGCTGGGGTAGTTGACCGAACAGTCTCAGTCTGTTTTCAGCACTAACGATACTGAAAGTCTAATTTGGAGACTTCTTCTCTTACGAATCTAGTATCGGAACTTATCTCATGTCTTCACACTGTATCATTTACGGCGAGGGAAGTGCTTAATATAATTAAGAAACTAAACATTTTGAAAGGGGCTGGGCCTGATGGGGTGCTTCCCCTATTTATACTACGATGCGCATCAACCCTTGCTTTTCCATTAACAAAAATGTTTAATATGTCTCTTAAAAATGGAGTGTTTCCTACAGAATTGAAAAATGGCCGTATTGTACCTATACATAACAAAGGTGATGTAAGAGATTCAAAAAATTACAGGCCTCTTTCCATTTAGTCGGTTGTATCTAAATTATTCGAGTCATTGATTTATCCAATTCTTTATAATCTTACCAAAACAATAATTAGTAAGAGGCAGTATGGTTTTCGCGGTGGAAGATCGATTGTGACTTATATTAATGTCTTAGTCGAAAGCGTGGACAAAGGCGGTCAGGACAACTCTGTCTACATGAATTTTACTAGTGCGTTTGACAAAGTCAATTACAAATTATTGTTACACAAGATTGAATACATGTATGCGGTAAAGGGAAGTGTCTGTAGATGGCTGTCCTCGTACTTGTACAATCAGCCGCAAATGGCAATTGTAAATGGATATCAGTCAAATTTTTTTTTTGCAATTTCGGGCTTTCCCCAGGGCTCTCATCTTGGTCTTTTATGATATGTACTGTTTATTAGTGACATAGAGTTTAATATTAAATATAATAGGTGTATTTTTTTTTTATAGATTTGTGGGCGGACGAGCAAGCGGTCCCACGTGATGGTAAGTGTTACCGCCGCCCATGGACACCTGCAACACCAGGGGGTATGCGGGCGCGCCGTCGACCTTGCAAAATCCTATTCAGAGCTCTCTTGAAGAATCCCATATCGTAGCTTAATGGAAAGACCTCTTCAGGCAGTTCGTTCCACAGCCTACGGGTTCGCGGTATAAAATATTTTTTGGACCGAACAGTGCGCGACACCTCCGTATCGAGGAAATGCGGATGGACCGCACTTCTGTGACGGGAGTGCGGTTGTAGAAACCAGAGGCAGGAATTATATTATTATTACATTAGGGTATGTTGATGATATGAAAATTAATAGAGAAATTAACTATTCGAGCGATATATTATTACTACAAAAATATATAGATAGTATTTATGAATAGTGTGTTACCAATTCTATGACTATTTATGTTTCCAAGTGTCACGATATCACTTTTACTAAAAAGTTATATCCAGTATCTTCAATATACAGAATCAATAAAGAATGCGTCAATACGGTGGCTGAGTTGAGAGATCTGGTTGTCATTCTTGACTCTAAACTTAGTTTACTGCACATTATGATAATATTGTAAAGAGGGCAGCCAAGATGCTTGGTTTCATATTTCGGACAACTAAAGAATTCAACCGATGTGACATACGAATTGTATTGTTCAACACATTGGTTAGAAGCATTTTAGAGTACGCAAGTGTGGTCTGGAACCGATACTATTCCGTTCACAGTAATCGCATACAATCTTTATTGAGATCATTTACGCGATACCTCGCTTACGTGATACCTCGCTTACGCGATACCTCGCTTTTCCCACACATGGTATTCCTGCAATCTCAGGATGCATTTGACAAAATTCTTATCCTAGTTCCACGAATGGGTTCAAGACTTATATGCACAGACTTATTTCATGTTCCTACACAAATAAAAAAATGTCGGTAGTAACGCTCCGCTGGCTCGTATGTGCTCCTCTTATAATGGCTGTCTAAAACGGTTTTCTGGGAGAGATTTGGATATTTTTGGCGTCAGCTACTCTATAAATAATATATAAATATATATATATATATATATATATATATATATATATATATATATATAAGCTCTAGATATTATATATATATATATATATATATTAAATACAATTTCAAACTGCTATTATAAAATGTCACTAACAATGTGAAAATGCTGTGCTGTGAAAACACACTGCAAATAATGTTGCTATATTATGGATTGTGTGTTCACTATAGGTGTGCCTATTAATAAATAAATAAATGGTTATGTATGGAGATCAATGAAATGAGAACAATGCTACTTTTGGTATCAACTGATGTAATGAAACAGACACAGATAGCAAAACCCCCATCGTTGAGCAAGTGATTTAAAAAAAACCTAGACCAAAGTAATTAAAAGATATATCTCACACAACAACAATAAGGGTAACGTTTCATAATAATTTGGTGTGCAATACTAATACTAATAGTTACACTGTTAATCGTGATTATGAATTTATGATGACAACGATCCTTCGTCAGAGGTTCTTAAATCTGGTTCACCCATATCAAGACTAAAAACATGGCAATTCTCTCAATAACAACTGTCACACAGCGATAGTTCGCGTTGGCACCAGATGACGCGAGTGTCGAGCGCGGCTTTGTCTTATAATTAATTTGGCGCTGTCATATTTATTTATAATAGCGTTTTTATAATCATCTTATATGTTTTCATTAGAAGGTTCATGCCCAAATCACCTGGTGGACAGGCTCGTTGGTGATCGCAGTGCCATGAGTACGGGTAGGTAAATCGGACTTGTGTTCATTGCTTTATCTAGAGCAAGTACTAAGCCTTAAATTCTAACATTACATATAACAACCCAATGTAGGGAACAACCCATAGGGGTTGTATAGACTATGCATGTATGTATAGACCATAGTATAGACTATGCTTGTTGCACCGGTGACGCGGTGATCGGTTTCTGGTATTTGAGATCTAGTGAATTGAATGGTTATACCGCCATTGATCAGTTGTCAGAGCTTCGTCAAAAATATAGAAATTTCAATCGAGAAGATGGATACAAATTGTCCTTGACGTGGAATCCAGTTATTAATAAATAAATTTGTGAGAGGATGACACACTTTACTAGCGCTCCTCCGTCACCCCCACAACTTCATCCGGTACGTACCTGGTAGCGGCCGGTGAGTATGAACATGCCGCGCAGCGCGATGAATGTATCCCGCCCCCAGCAGCGCATGTAGCCGACGGCGAAGTGCGGCAGCCCCGCCGACAGCGTCACCGAGTGCAGCGGCCGCGGGAGAGAGGCGGACGGCGGCGGAAGAGAGGCGGACGGCAGCGCGCCCGTCAACTGCACGCTGGTTAGTGCTAGCGCTCGTACGAAGCTCCCGCTGCGCACCCAAGCGCCCATGCGCGATAACGCCGCGCGCGTCACCACCGCGTGCGCACCGTTCACCAACACCGCGTAGTACGCGGGCACCAGGAACCTAACGTGTGGATTCTAATTAAGGATGTTCTGAATATTCGTATTCGTTTTGTTTAATGGGGATGGGCCAATTTTTCTAACACCCTGATTTTTGTATTTTTATATAGAGTAGATCAATATAGATTGAACCACAAATTGGCAGTATTATAAAAATGATAATCGCAGAGTTATACTCGTAACATTTTAAAGTTTTCATTTATTAAAAGTGACGTTAAGTGAAGTGATTAGTGTCGTGGCGTCACAGTAACGGTTGCATAGATAGAAATAAATCAAATACAATATTTTACAAACGAAAAACAAATGGAGCAGTAACATTCACTGTGCGGTTTCGAATGCAACATTGTCGTATATAACCAGAAATTCAAGCTCAGAAAAAAAAACTGCAGTCACAACAAAGAGATTACTGCCACAAATAGATAACCTATAAGTTTTGTTTGTTTACCTTGATGACAGGTGATAATGAAGTTGTTTTTTTCTTTTCAAATATGGCAATGGTGCAATTAGCACATTCCGCCAGTGTTGTAAACAACAATTTCAAAGTCTAAAACGTGTCGTGTCAATGTCTAGTCCCGTCGAAGTAAGTCCTGACATACTATTCCTTACTGACTCCTGAGTCGCTCAGTAAAGTGATAGTAAGTTTACTGAGGACAGAAGAGGACACCTTGGAGACAGTCAAGTTTATTTTGGTCTGTGGTGACATTACTTTTTTATAGATTATGACAAAAGTAGCAATCCATACAGCCGCAACTGTGACGTCATCGCCTATATTTTACATTTTTCGCAATAATATCATAGTCCTTTATCAAAAAAATAAAAATAAACTCGTACGAGATGTTGTACACGTCTAATTCTCGAAAAAATAATAAATACAAGATCACTAAAAAAAATTGAGTCATCCCCATTCATAATGTATTTATTTCATAAAAGATGGTACAAATAAAAGGGAAAAATTAAACAGTAGTTCTCATGTTTGTGAGAAAAATTACATGCATAATTTAAATGCAATACACATAAGTGAATTTCACATAAAAGACAAAATTGCATAATTACACAATTAATATTAGAGTCAGTACCGTGAGGCAGTCACTCGTAATTAAAAATGCCAAATGGCCTAAACCAGAGGTGCTCAAACGGTCGATCGCGAGTGCTTTTTGAGTCGATCTAGCTAGAGAAAAAATATCCGATATAGAACTATTCACAGATTTTGTTTTAGTAGGTAGGTAATTAAAAGAAAATGTAATGAATAAATAACTAAAATTTATTCGATCCACAATTAGGCCAGAATAACCCCTTCATCACTTTCTTTTATCGTAATAACCCCCTACTAGCGGCAAAAGGCGGCTTTACGAAAGGAACGCGCGGTACTTGTCAAAGAGAAGCCGCGTTTTTGATTCCCGCCGATTTTTCTAGAAACTTCGGGCGGCGTGTTTGGCGGGAACATTCGAGACTTCGTTCGCGCCGATATAAATGTTGCGCCTGCAGGAATAGGAGTCAGTCTGAGTTGTAACTTGAAGGCGATTCGTCGATACAAAGTTTATTAATAAATAGTATAAAATGAGTGCGGCGAAGAAAAGTAAAATGTATCATTTTAATAACGATTGGGACTATTAGAACTCGTTTGTTTTGTAAGAACTAATAAACTCGCAATTTTGAATAATTATGAGTTTTTTCATTGACATTTTAGAGCAGACCTACACTTACCTTGACTAAAAAAATGCATATTGTGCGGAAAACTAATATCTATGCCACGATACACCCTACTTAGACGACAATCCTGCATCACACATACTTGCACCCTCTCAGAGTCGATCGATCGTAGTCTAACAATATTGAGGTAGATCGCCAGCAGTTCAAGTTTGAGCACCCCTGGCCTAAACAATGCAATTATTAGATAGAGAATTACAGAATTTTGACGTTTTCCCGCCACTTTTCAACATTCGATATTTTCTAAAGCAATATTGGAATACCAACCGAATAGCAAAAAACCCAACGTGAGTAGGTACTTTGATTTTGAGTACCCAATATGAGTACAGATACATTACGAAAGCATTGGCCATCGGCTAATCCGGAAACAAGCCGAATGCGTCATCCATGTCTATGAGTTACCGTATGAATTATTCTCAGAAGTATTAATTATATTATCTTATCCATAAAATAATCTCAGAAGTATGTTTATATTTTCTATATTCATCTTTGGATTTGATTGCGTGATCATAAACGTTTTTCCATTCATCTGATTCTGGACCAACCATATAAATTTTTTCCATAACATTTTTTTACTGTGGTCATATTCATATCAACATTTCTTTGAGCTACATAACCCTTAAGATGCGATCGTATGTTTTCAATAGAATTGAAATCCGGATGATATGCCGGTAATCTCAATAGGCACAGTGTGTCCACAGTGTGCACAGTCGATCCAAAATTTTGTCAATAGAATATTCCACAAATCCTTCCTTATGACGAAGAATAATTTGGTAAATTTGTGGCTTTGTCCAAGTTGGATCGACGGTTAATGTCTTGTTTTACCAACCAGTTTATCATATCTTGCTTCAATGTATTTGAACTCGGAGGCTTTTCCACATATTTATTATGTTATGCAGCATTATCAACGACTGAATTTTTAGGTATGTTAGTAAAACAATTGATTACGTGGCCATTTTTCATAATTGTCGCCGTTCATCTCATTATGATAGTCTCATGTTGTCTCCTGCTGTTTATACATTAATTTTAATAAAATAAAGCCCCGGGAATAAATCCATTTTTACTGCCTCTGTGTACTACAATAAGACGTTGTCCTGTAGAAATGGCTTGTTTTATACCTTTTCCTGTAGAATCAGTCCAACTTTTACCGATGAAATCTGACGTATGCACATAAGTTTCATCCATATATACAACTGCTCTGTCTTCAGATCGACATATTTTTATCAAATTAAGAATTTTATCCGTTTCAATCTTACATCATCCTTTTCCATCAAAATTTCCTGTTGTTAGTTTTAGTGAATCTAACCTAACTGACGAAGAATTTTTGGTAATGAAAACTCTCGCATCCTTTGAAATCAATGGCTTCTATTAGTTTCAGTTTTAAAGACTTGAGTGTCTTAAACTGAGGCACTTACTTAAACCTCAAATGAAAATTATGCGCCATTGTTCTTACAACAGAATAGGCAAAGTCGTCAAGATTCAATACGGTGTACCTTGTTTTTGAGTTTCTGATGAATTGGAGATGTCGCCATGAATGTTCTTGATGGTTATGTATGGAGAAGAATGAAATGAGAACAATGCTACTTTTTTTTTGAACTGAAGTCATTACATCAGTTCAAAAGAAAAAGTAGTAGATTCAAACAAGCAATATCTGTATCTGTTTCATTAAACAGATACAGATATTGCTTGTTTGAATCCGTATTGTAGACTGCGTGTAGGCGCGCCGCGCGGCGATTGCAGGGGCCCCCTCCCCCTCCTTGCCCCTCAGACGTCGCGGTGGGCCGCGTCAATGAGCTCTTACAATTTTACGGATATTTGTACGAGAAAGACCAGTTGCACGAAATCTTTGTTGTATCTCGTTAAAATAGTTTTTCTCGGATGTATTTTTAAATTTGGTTCATTCAGTTAAAAAATAAAGATACATAAAGGTAATTTCACCGGTTTGTTTATCTATGGGTTTTCCTCGTCTTTAATTCTTCGGCATGAAAGCGACTTTTATAGTTGACTGTAGTGGATAATAATGTGGCGTTAGTGAAGGATTTTGGCATCCATCACAAAGTCATTACATTGACAGATCATCTTTTTTAAAATTAAATATAAAAAGGTAATTAAAATGAGGTCGGTAACAGTTGACGAAAGCAAATATATACGTATAAAATTTATTATGTATTGAAATAAATATTTTGGGGGTATTAGTAGCTCTATATATTTATGAATTCGATATTTGCCGAAGATATCCGAATATTCCCGATGGTCAATGTTTTCGTGCAAGATCTGTACAAGTATCGATTAAAGAGCATTGACACTTTTTCCGTGTCCCTAGACATTCGACTTATGTACATAATATAAATAAACAAACGAACCGCGGTATGTCTGCAAGCGGGCGGAACGCGTCGCGGTAGCGCTGCGCGACAGCCGCAAGCCGCGGGTCCGCCTCGAGTCGCCGCCACGCGTACTGCACGAGCCAGTCGCCGGCGCGCAGGTTGCCGCACAGTGGGTGTCCGAGCTCGTCGCCAGCCGTCACCTGTTATTGCAAACGACAAACATTTATTCAAATAAAACTCATAAAGAAAAAGAAAGCATTAACAGAACGAGAGAAAATAATTATGTACGGTCATAATGAAACTGAACCTGCATGTAGGAAGATGATGAGCATTGATGAGGCAGAGTCGCAGTGACCCATCGGGCTTTTCCACTAGTGTTATATTGCTTGCCCACTGTTTTGGTCGTTCAACTTTTTCTATTATGCCAGACATTTGTAGTATGCTTATTTTTTTTTTATTTTCGCTATTAATGATATTGGTATCATTCGTGGTCGACAAATTACCCCTTCACTGTTCTCTTTTATTTTTATTTTGCATTTGAAAGGCAGATTGCCTACTCCCTGAATTGTTCATTACTAGTAAATAGCAAAATTACAAGATTCATAGCACAGAAAAAAATATAATTATTATTACTCATTACTCCAGACACAACATTAAGTTTTTTTTAATAAACTCCAATAATTGGCATCCTATTAATGCTAACAACTAAGAATCTTAATTTAATGGTTTTATTTTTATTATTCGTGCACGGTAAAAACAAGTGACCGTAAAGTTTTTACATGATACCACCAAACGTTGCATTATTTTTTGAAAGCAGTTCTTGACTGTATCCACAACTAAGAAAGTTAAATTAACTTCTGAACCTGTATTTATTTTGAAATTTATTTCCACATTATTAATCCTAAATTATTCACACCAGTGCGTTTCACTTCTATTAATAAACTGCACATGCACCCACTTGTCTCGCTGCTTCATATCATTTGCTGTAAGTTCATGTGTTCTCCATCTCTTCCGTCCCGCCCAGCAACTGATGGCAAAGTGATTGAGCTTTCCACACTTTGTACACTTTTTATTAAATTTATTGGACAGGAGCCAGCCTTATGTTGGTAACCACACTTTCTGCATTTGTACAGAACTGATGTGGGTTTCTTTAGTTCCGTTACAATTTTCACCTTATCTTGTTGTGTTTATTTGCTTGATGCCTCTGTCTGTGTGCAGACTTCTACTGCCTTTTGCTACGTCAGCTTTGGTTCCTTCGAAAGTGACGCCTGCACACGTTTACTCCATATTCTTAGAACCAATATATCCCTCATAAGGGATTCCTTGTAATCACCAGAATCGCAATTTTCAGATTGACATTTCAACTTATTGACAAATTTTTCAACTGATTCTTCTTCTAGTTGAATAATATAAGAAAAGGCAAATGTCTCATAGATATCATTTCTCCCGTCTAAGACGTATTCGTGGAATTTAATTAAAATTATGTCTAGGGTTATTTGTTTGATATCAAACGTGTTGTATAACTTAAGGTTTCGTCCTCTAATCTGCTCAGAAATAACGCAATTTTTACGTAATAACGCAAATAACGACACAAATTATAGAAACGCAAATAACGCTTTCTGTAATTTTTTGGCTTGCCGTTAGATGTATAATAATATTACAAATTTATGTTTAAGAATCTGCCACTTTGCACATCTATCTGTCATTGAACCCAAACACAGTTTCTCTGGTACCTTCGATACTGTTTAGTGAGTAGTGTTTTTTTTTTTAATTTCAATGATTAAATACTAAACTGCTTTCAAACTAAATATACAAAAAAAAAAATTAAAAGAAACACGCCATACAAAAAATCATTCAAATACATTATACATACATAAAGTACTGTAACACAAAACTCATTTATTCACGGTAATTAGCAACGACTCTATTAACAAGCGTGAACAAAACCATAGCGCGATGTACAAACTCGGCGCAGCGCCATCTAGTATTAACTGTGGAACTAAACATAACAAAGTGTAATTTAATTTTCACAATTTTAAAGCGTATTTGACTGATAATTGTTAACAATGTTTTATTATTTATTTTATCGTATGTTATTTTGTTATATTTATGTATATTTATCTACTTTTACTATCGTTTTAGACAATTAGCATTATTTACAATTTCATTTTTTTTCGGTTACTCGGCTCCCTAATGTCGCAGTGAGATGGCAGATTTTCTTTCGACTAAAAAGCTATACAATAGTGAATCTTAATACATGGCGTAGAATACTATTTGCACGAAATTTAAAAATATATTTTACTAACTTTTTATCAACCTACCGCATTTAAGGATGAGATATTGAGTTATGTCAAAATATTGGCGCTGTTATTATTAGACTGGATGCTGAGTTACACAACAGTAAAAAACCCATTAAAATCCACCCAGCAGTCTTTGAACAAGTAATTCTATTAAAAGTCTTTTGTTTATTCTCCTATATAACTCAACTTTCATGTGTTATATGAAGATGACACATATACCAGTTTTCCTTCTGGACATTTAGCTATACATTAGTGAAAACACGATCAAAATCCGCTCCATAGTTTTTAAATGATTAAACAATCACAGACAAACATACAGACAGAACTTCTAATAACTACTACATTCTAATAACTACTTTTACTGTAGCTTCTACAAATAACGCCCGTTTAAAAAAATATCTCAATGTACAGACAACCCTTTTCTTGTCTTATTATATGTATAGATTAGTAAATGTTACTAGTATTAATTACGTTGACTTGCACTCGGACACCGCTGTATTTATTAAATAGCAAGCCCCAACACACACCATACGTCTATTTGGGCTGTCTATTTTATAATATTAATTTTTCATATAAATAAATATAGATAAAATAAAAAACAAACGTCAGCAAGTAGCGACACGACTCCCTGCAGGCCGGCGTACGGCAGCGGGCCGTGGCCTGGCACATCGTACACGCCGCCGCCGCCGCAGTCGCGCTCCTCCGCGTCACATTGGTACAGCAGCCGGTTGAAGTCCGCCAGCTCGAGGTCGGCGAGCGCGGGCGCGAGGTCTAGCGGGTCGGCGGTAGGAGACTGTAGCGCATCGGCTATACGGGCGAGGCGCGCGAGCGCGGCAGCTGCGGCCGGCCGCGGCGACACGCGCACCGCAACCACTAATTAAAACATAATATTTAACTTAAAATGATTTTTAATTTAATTATATTAGTATGTGATAGTATGTCTATATTCGCCCCCGTTATTATCTAACATTAATTTTAATGTTCCATCCACATCGCCATATCCAGGTGAATGCTACTAAATACCTTATTTTTGATACAAAAGGTTCGAAAACGAACCGAGGCCACCATTTGCCGCTAAACAGAATTGTAAGAAGATATAATTTTTTGCCTAAATGTAATAATATTGATTTATTTTCTAATAGTCTTCCTAAATTAAAAAAGATCGTTTTAAATGGCAAGCAGTTTCTTTTTTGTTGTATTTACTGGTTACAGATAGATAGTTATTTTACTTAACAAAATTACATAGTTTAAATCAAATTGTTTTTACTTAATTACAAAAATGTGAAAAGTAACTACTTAATTCTTGGATGTGTATGTTTTGTATATGCACTTATTGCCTATAAGTGAGGTGACACTTGATTTAGGACCCCTTAGAACATCCCACATCCCTTAGAATTGTGACTTTTATACTATTTTATACCAGTGTTTAGTTCGTTGGCGATCTATTTATTTATGTTGGGTTGATGCAAAAGTTAGTCCTGTTTTGTCGCTAAATGACACAGCCATTGCAAAATAAAAGTGTAATCTACGTAACACGCATAGTTTTGGTGTTGTGGTGAGTACTTGGGAAAAAAATGGTAGAAAATGATGAGAACATGTCAAGTTATGCTTTTTTATTTTCGAAATGGCAAGAATGCTTCGCAGACGCACAAGAAAGTACGTGTTGTGTACGGTGAGAGAGCCGTTTACGATTCCACATGCAGAAAATTTCATGAAAAAATATTCTTAGTGATGCACAACATTCTGAAGGACTAGCCAACGCTGACGGCAATGAAATTTTATCGCCACGCGGCACAGAGTTTTACAACTTGACAGGAATGTTTGGGTCCATCCAACGTACTCTCCGGACCTTGCTCTCTCTGACTACCATTTATTTAGATCGCTTTAAAACTTCTTGCAAGCAGCCCTTTCAGTATCCACTGCCGGACATGGCCCCCCTCGTGCACATTGTCTTGTGCATGAGGGGTGTATGACCTTATAACGCCATGCTGGCCAAGTGGGTTGGCGAATCCACTCGTTTAGAGGAAGTGTAGTTCCTCAGCGCTTGTGGTTAAAATTTCTTTGATGGAAAATACTTTACTTCCTTGGAAAACTTGAAAAATCACCTGGATCAGTTTTTAGTCAATAACCTCAGAATTTCTATGAGGGCGGGGTTATGCAGCTGCTGGAGAGATGAAGAATGGTCGTGGAACAGAACAGCAAATACTATATCGATTAAACGTAATTTTGATAAATAAAATTATGATAGTTGTACAGTTTTTGTCGAAAAAACAGGACAAACTTTTGTATAAACCCAATAAATCAATAATTTCGAATGTGTGTTACCCTATGTCGCACGCTAGTGGACAGAACTCGAGTACGGGGTGCACGTCCTCTTGCCGTATCTCCGCGAACACGCCCGACTGCTTGAGCAGCATGTTAGTGGGTACTATCGTCTCGTATTCACAATAAAATAAATAAATAATAAAAAAATAATTAAATGTTTCTTTACCTGTGCCGGGCGACAGCGGACGGAACTCGAGCACGGTGTGCGCGCCCTCCTGCCGCATCTCCGCGAACACGCCCGACTGCGCGAGCGGTACGTTACTGCGTACTATAGTCTCGTACTCGTTGAGGCCGTGTATGTACTCCGCGTGACGCGTGAACTTCGACGGATTCTGGAACGGCTGCCCGGTGCTTCTAGAATGTAAGTGGCACATGAGTAGGGTCACGGTATAGAATGAAAAAAGTATCGTACTCATCAAAGTATCGATACCTCAAGGTCTCTTTCTTCGCTTCGCTAGTCCACAACGGAACATTTTACAACGATACACATTTGATAGTTGTACGGGCAAGCGTGTACATCTAATGGCACAATCATCATTTAAACATGTATTAATCAGTTCGCCAAGCGCAGGCAACACGGCCGCGCGCGCTCCCACATTGTATCATTAAAATCATCCTTTGGATAACTTAATTCACGAGCAGCATTTAGTTTGTATAGATTCGTGAACCCTCACTAAGGCGGATATATTGGTAGGTACCTACATTAATGTTGTAGAATGTAAGTTTAGGGTACGATGGTGCCCTGATATGTGCCAAGGGATAAAAGTTCCTTAAAAAGAAGAAAAAAAAACCCTTTGGATAAGAGGTAAAGTGTTTAGACAGGGTTCTTGATCACTTATGTTTCTTTAATAATGAAAGTCCACACCTTATTTACCACACTTTATTTATGTAGGTATGCCAAGATTTAAAATATCGATTCAGATTTTAGAAGAACAAGCATGAATTTTGAACATAGGATATTACGGGCAGCAGTTCGAGAAGGAATAAGGGCAGTACGCTACCTGTGGTCGGCGTGCCGGATAGTTGCTTCGAGTAAGATATCATCGAGCTGCCCCTCGAAGCGCAGCGCGCGTACGTGCCGCCCGCTGAACCCAGGCTCGGGGGCGCCGAACGCCGTAAACGCGACCAGGATCACAGACTGTTAACACACATTTTTTTTGTGGAAATATGGCGGCCGACTAGCCACCTGATGGTAAGTGGAAACTATCGCCTACAGACATTCCGCGGTGCATGCCAACATCAGATAACACGAGCCCTGAACAATAATTACGTACAATAGTCGAGAATAAAAAAAAAGCCATCGTGTAACGAGACAAGACATCAGTCTCTTCGTGTATTCACGAACGGATACTAAATGAATGAAAAATCCTAAAAAACATATTTATATTATTGAATAAATACTTTATGATAACAACAATAAAGTTCAGAATTGTTATGTCACATGTGTCACTTGTTATCGTTGATTGTGAACAAATAAAGTTTATCGAAAGTTCATAGAACATTATTTGAATGTAAAAATAATGTATATTGAAGTGTAGAGTGTACGAGATGTGTGGATGAGATCGTGAATAAATAGTGTACCTTCACTGAGTCCAGCATATGTGTCCCAATCAAACAAACCAACTTAGACATAAAACAAACAAAATTTAGAAATATTAAAGTGAATATGTGACTGATAGTTACAGTTTTAAAGTTATATTTATTATAAGTACCAGCACAGTCAGAGTTGTTACCGACGTTAAAAGCGTCATGTATGTTCCCATCGGCGGCCAGTCAGGGCTGTACTTGCATTGAGACAAGTGCTTGTTCGGAAGTTACTACAATTGCCTTTGCATTATCTTCTTTACGCAGGAAAACTTTATTGCTATTTGTCCAGCAATATTTAAAATTGTATTGCTATTTGACAAATTGTCTTGCGTGGAAAAAAAGTCTCCTAGTGCCATCTAAAAGATCTTCTGCAACGTAAACAGGAGCACGCTCGCCTCTCAGCCTACTTTCCCACTTTATCGTATTTCCCCAATGTACGTACGTGTTTGGGTAGTGAGTGAGATATACCTGAGCCCATTCCCATCCCATCCTATCTTATCCTTCCCCATTTTCCCAACCCTTTCTAACAATCCATTCCTTAATCTGCAAAGGTAGACAGCGCATCCGAGGGCGTGCCAACGTTTCTCATTCTGGACTGATATTGGCATGTATCGCGGATGTCTATGGATGACAGTATCTACTTACCACCGGGTGGACTGTATGCTCGCTTGCCGCCTCTTTTCTATAAAAGCTTTAAACTCTACACACTTTAAACACACACTACTCTCTCTCTCACTCTACTGAATGAGATTGTTTCTGGTAGAGTTTGAAATATTTACAAATGACTCCACCATTTCGGCTATTAATGACATTTTCTGAGATTGCAAGTCCTGACGCTTATTTAAATTACTTAATGATGCGTCATATTTGACAGCATCGTCATTGTCAAGATTCCCTGTAATCATTTTCATAAAGGAGCTAGGATAGTTCATTTATCGTAACTTACAACTGCATGACCTTTTTTTATGGGTAGTACACCAGGATTATATCAAGCCCGTCCATCAAGGCTGGCCACCTGGAAGTAGTTTCCGCTCTTAGTACGGAGGCATTTGATGCCGCATTGAATCGATTTGTTAGCTGCCGCGGACTTTCTGAGTTAATTTGGTCGGATTGCTGAACCAACTATCGGGGTACCGACTATTATATTAAGGATTTATATAAGTTTTATAGGCCAACCCGGTAAACTTTGGAATGCCCCTCTTTCGTCGACGCATCACCTGGCAGTTTAGTCCTACTGGCTGCCCCCCTTGTGGAGGTATATTTGAAGCAGTCGTGAAATCGGCCAAGATCCACATGAGGCCCGTTATTGGAGAAACGGTATTAACGTTTGGGGAATTTGTAACGGTATTTTGGAAAATTAAGGCCATTCTCAATTCGCGCCCTTTGCGTTCGCTCTCGTCGGATCCTAATAACTTGTAGGCTCTGACTCCAGGTCATTTCTTGATAGGACAGCCACTTAACGCTCTGCTGGAGTAACCATTTACAGAGGTAACTTCTAATCGTTTGTCGTGTTTTGAATTGTTGCAACAATTGTCCCAGAGTTTTAGGAAACGTTGGTCACTGGAGTATTTGCACTTTTTGCAACAGCGCGTTAAGTGGACGGATAAGACCCGCCCACCAGGTATCGGTGACATGGTTTTGATTAAGGATTATAATTTGTCGCCGTTGTTTTGGCTCCGGGGCCGCATTGTTAATTTGTTTTGCGGAGATGATAAAATACCCCGTGTTGCAGAGGTCCCTGTGGGTGGCTCAATCTTGAAGAGAGCGGTCACTTCTCTCGTTTCTCGCAGTGGATTATCATGCAGAATTCTTCTGTACGGGACGGGGGAATGTTGGGTTTTGAGGGGTTTTGGGGTTTGACGGGCTGCGCGGGCGTGGATCGACCGTGGAGTAGGTCAAAGATCCTTGCGCATTACGGTCACGCATTTTGCCGGTAATTGTTTTGTTGCGCAAATAGGCTGCGTATTGTCTTGATATATGTATTGTAGTTGACATATTGTTTTGAGATTGATTTTTTGGTTTTTATTTAAAAGTTGGTGGTGACTATCGGTTGAAGTGAAATAGTGTACGGAAGACGTTCCAAACGAGCCAATAAGCGCCGCCTTGATGAGTGCCCCCCCCCCCCCCCCCCAGAAATTGGAGCAGGACCTCAATAGGTCGGAACTTTTTATTTTCTTAATTTTGACTCCGCGTATCGTGAATAAAACAGTGACGGATATATAGACGAATTTGGTATATATTACATAATGACATGAGGATCACAATAATATTTTTGAAATATGCTTTATTGAAAGTTTTCCTTTAAAGAATAAATTTTTCTCTATCAATATCAGGTGGTGCCATAATTATTTTGTGATTTATGTTATAACTGCTCTATATAAATAATTGTAATTGAACGCGACCTACCTACTTTACTGTCGTAAATGCAACTAATTACGATTCGTGTAATTGCGAAAAAGGGACTAAGAAAGGAAAGTACACGATGATGTATGGTGGCATTTTTATGTTCTCGAGTAGTGTACTATACACGTACAACCCTTTTTGTTTTACACACAACTCCTGCACCTTTTTGCTGACAAAGGAAATATCATAAACTATCATCTATCATTAAAAACTATCATAAGTCAAAGATAACATTAAACTTGTAAAACATCTACAATTCAGGAGGAAACACAAACAAAACTAGGAATCTTTCCATATCCTAATATTTTGTATGTATCTACTTATAATGCCTACGTATTGTAAACTAATGTTTACAATTTTTTTATGGATAAGGGCGGCAGGCGAGCATACAGTCCACCTGATGGTAAGTACATCCGCGGTGCATGTCAACATCAGTCCAGAATGACAAACGTTGGCAAGCCCCCGGATGCGCTGTCTACCTTTGGAAATATAGGAATGGATTTGGAGAAATGGTTTGTAAAAATGGTGGAGAGAGATAGGATATAGAATGGGATTGTGCTCTGGCATATCTCACTCACTACCGATAAAGTGGGAAATGCGGTACATTTCAATGTTCAACAAAAGACATTAAGAGGAGTAACGAGGCCAGTGGAGTGCACCCAGCGTCTGCGGAAATACAGCGTGCACTCTCCCCCTCCGTAGAAAATAACATAAAATTAATTTATTTATACAGCCATCTCAAATACAAAAACATGATTCGAGTAAAGGATTAAGATAAGATCAAAGAGTTCAGTATGTATCCCAATTAAAGACGCGCATAACGTAGATAAAAACTTATATACAGAATCTAAGATAGACAAAAATTACAAATAATGTTGTTTAGGCGCTATATCATTCGTACTTTACATTGCAATTTCTTTTTTCGAAAAACATTTCATGTAGAGACAGGGCTCTGTTACGATTTTATTATATGGTATATGTAGATAAAATAAGAAAACATCCGACAGTGAGCCACGGTCGCGTTTCGCACAAACTGCGTAAGTACTGTTCGTTGTTCGATTGGTCACGTACCTGCCTCGAGCGCGGCTCGTGCCTCGTCACGGCGACCACGTCGGGGTCCATCTGGTCCACGTACACCTGTAACATATTGTTTACTTTATACAACGTGTCACAGAGATAACGTAAAACTTGAACAATGTCAACTAATTTAAAATATATAGAACCATTCTAACGAAAAATAACGTCATTTTAAGGAATAAATCAAAAGTTACATGTAAGGTTTTGTTGGCCTGTCTAAAACATTCGTCGTACTCATTACTAAGACCGAGCGCGGCGGCGTATATCTGTATATATACGGACTCTGTATATTCATAAGTCTACTGTTAAAAAACTACTATTAGGGTGCAGAGGTGTCATCACATTAGATGACTTACATTACTTCTTCCAAACTATCAGGTGATGCTTGATATTCTATTAAAGGGCAGCAATGTACTTCGCATAATTTGATATAGTAGCACTTCCGAACTGCTCCGATAAAATTCGAAATATGCCGATAGGACTTCTTTAGATAATTGCAATAAG
Source organism: Sesia apiformis (assembly GCA_914767545.1). Classification (NCBI taxonomy): domain Eukaryota; kingdom Metazoa; phylum Arthropoda; class Insecta; order Lepidoptera; family Sesiidae; genus Sesia; species Sesia apiformis. The sequence goes on along the minus strand of OU611954.1, from coordinate 21,152,126 downwards.
TTTTATATTAATAAATAAAAACAATGAAAAAATAAAATGTTATTTATTTACTTACTCTTCCCCCACATACCCACGCTCGTTATCTTGAGTAATTGGGGTGACGGTTTACCCGAGATTTTAATTTTCTTTGCGTACAACATGCCCTAGATTTACATCAAAGACAAATTTGCTGAAAGCTAAGTATTTGCTAAAAGAAAAACCGGTGGTGAAGTGATAAAATACGCCGAGGTACCCCGCACCTTATTTGTCGTAGGGTGCGGTGTGGGCCGGCTTTAGAATAACACCAGCCCATCACTTCTAATGGGTGTCGCAAAAGGAGACTAAGATTAATAAACTCGCTATCGCAAGCCCTGAGGAATTACACTACCCCTAAAACAGTGGAGTCGGCAACCCGCTTGGCTTGCCTGGCGTGTTAACGCCATACATTCCCCATGCATAAGAAAGACAAAGTGTATGAGGAGGCCTATGTCGAGCAGTGGACTATAAAGGCTCGCGCATATTACGGCGAGCCGTACCGCAGCGCGTAACATTGCAAAAATCCTCCCGAATAATTTTCATACATTTTGTATAAATCATCGTACAGTTGAGGGGGGGGGGGGGGGGGATCGTACGCCACCCGTATTTATGGCTCGATGTTATAAGCTGCGATGCGGCTCGCCTCAATGTGCGTTGGACGGGTGCAATTAACGTATGTGGTCCGAGAGTTGTTTGCCAATGTTTGCTGTACGACGGGAGGAATTGGAACTGATAAAAATTCTTCTGGACTAATATGTTTACGGAATGTTGTTGTTTGTTTGTGCAAAGCTGACCGCAAAATTACAATCAGTTGACAATATTTATTTTATTTTATATGAAACAACAGCTACAGTATAAAATTTTCTATACATATGTCTATTAATGTTTCAACAAATGATAAGTAATTGCTTATTTTATACTACACTTTTATAGAATAACCCGTAAAAAATTGGTTCTACCCTTACGAAGACAGATTACAAACTATAATATGTAAAAATAATATTTTTATATGTGCGAGAGAGAGGGTGTGGGTGTGTGAATATTTTTCATGTGATCCTTTTTTTTTTTATTCTTAACTCCTCATCAAACATAAGTTGAAACATATACAGTTCTTCGTCTGACCAATGCAGTATAGATAGCATAGTATAGTATGGTATAGCAAAGAAAGTCAACAGCTAACTGACTTGAATTATTGCGTCGAGCTGCGGCCCGGCGCGTGCGTAATGTGCGTTGTCACAGTTTTGCAGTGCGATGCGGCTGTAATGTGCGCGAGCCTTAAAACGGCTGGTTACGTACCTCGTGGTACCCGTTGAGCGCGAGGTCGAGGTGCAGGCGGTTGAGCGCGCGCTTGGCGGCGAGCATGCCGCTGCTGACGCTCACTCGCCCCGCGCTCCCCTCGCCGCCCTCGTCCCACTCCGGGTACAGCCGCGACTCCTCCACCACGTGCACCTGCATACAACAAAACATAACATTTATTGTTTGATAAGTGATATAAGATACAAAAGTAGTAAAGTTACAATGCAAATTCCTTATCACTAAGCTTATTTGAAAAATATTTGCAACAAAGAATGATAAGTCATTTCGGCCGGTATACCTTGAATACCAAATGAACGCTTTTAACATAAGCTTCAATTTTTATTACAGCAAAAAGGCCCCAAAGCACCGGGGAAATGACATATCTGCCTTACAAGCAGCGAAATAATATACATAGAAGTACTACTTCATACAAATCTATTTTGAATATTAAGAATCGAACACAGAAACAAATGCAGAAATGAAATGCTAGTCTGAAATAACAAAACGTTTAGATGATTATAGACCAAATTAATTAAGCAACAAAGTATACATTTGCTTGCATTGAATTCTACATAAGACTACATAAGATTTCGATGTCTACTACTCGTATGACGGGTTATCACTGTCAAGTTTTGTCATCTGCTGGTCGCGTCATAAGGATGGTTTATACAATAATGAACACTGGAAAAATTACAATATCTGATATTTAGGCAGTAATAAAAATCTTTTTTTTTAAAGTCAATTTAGTTTATACAAACATTTTATATATTTGCGAACATTTACATTTTTTTAAACACTTGTTCATTCATCTTCTATAATTCTTCTATAATGCTTTTTATCAATAAAAGACCATGGTTACAATCGGTTGTACAAAAACACCATTAAACGTTGTTGGATGCAGTAAGCACTTATTTGTAATAAAACAAAGATTGTGTTTGCTAGACAACGAGTTTCGTGATCCAATTTTGATGATACTTCTTATGATACATTCGGCACGATAGCAAATCTTGAAAAATACTGTGGATGGGAAACACAGGGCACCAAAATCTTTTATCGAAATTATTTTATGGAAATAAAGTTTTTCTGTGGCAAACAGAAACTTCATTAATCTGGGAAACAAAATATTTATTTAAGGTAACTGTAGGTTATAGTCAATGAAATATATTACAATTGTTTTGGTGGGCAGGCCCGGCCCGGTTTCATACAAAGGTGCCGATCATTCTTTAAAATTAACATTTTACAAACGGCTCACGTGAAACCATACTTTAAAGATAACATTTGTAGTACATATCATAACTAATAATAATATAACTTTTAACATGTAGTTAGTACATATAATAAGTTCATGCACACTTAAGGTTTAGATTAGAACTGCAAGTAAATTTGTTTTTTTTTTTTAATAAAAAGACGGCAAACCACATTGTCGCTAAAAAGCCAGAGCAATAATCCGCAATCGCACAAAGAGCACCTTATAGCCGCCCCAGCTGGACGTGGCCGACGCTATTACAAATATAACGTCTCACATGTGGCTCATATTTTTATGTTATCCAATTAAGTAACGCTATCGAGCATCTTGCTATATTTCGGTGCAAGATAAGATAGATAAATAGATATACTTTATTGTATACGAAAACATACAGAAGAAAAACACAGAAATACAAGTAATAATTAGAAGTACCAACAGCTCCGCCTTATCGCTAAAGCGATCTCTTCCAGCCAACTTTTGGGTGGTGAGTGTTTTTTTAAATTAAATTAAAATGTGAAATATTTAAATGAGCAGCGAAAAATACTGAACAGGCAGCAAATCGATGGCAGTAAATTTAAAGGTGGGTTAGGTTTAGGTTCTCTGATGCCAATAAAGACACAGGAGTCCCGCGAACATCGTTTTGGGTGTGACATTCTTAGTAATTTAATATTATTTATTTCGCTTATTCAAAAATAAGTTATTTTATTGACCATGTTTTAAATATAAGTCAATTAAAATTAGCGCTAGGAAGAAGGTCTATTTATGTAGGCCACGCGAACAAATTTACGGACAAAGGCTAATATGATATAATGATGAAATAAATGGCCTCCGAATTGATTATTAGACCGATTGTTTTACTGCTCAACTGATTTATTGGCGGCAACATATGTGTAGTGCGTGTGTACGAGAAATGCGTGGTGTAGCGCGGTGATACTCACGTGGTGCGGCACGAGCTCATCGTAGCCACGCGTGCTGCCGGTGCCGCAGCACGCCATCGCCACCAGCGCCGCTGATGGCAGCGTGTCGAACACGCACCTGTGGATGCGAGCGCACGTCTCACTAACGTCACGGTACACGACAATAATCTACGTTCAGGACACCATTGGTATCTTGGGACTGAATGGAGAAGGAACACAGATAAGCATACAACACACATATACACAACCTCACCATCACACACACCCACAACCTCACCATCACACACACCCACATTCTCATCCTTACACACGTACATCCTAACACATACTCACACACACACCTTAACACAAGCAATAGAAATATACACACATACACCTTAGCATACGAACATACGCTGTACGATTTAGGTCGCCGTACATTTGTTAGATGACGATGTTGGTTAGACGAAGAAAGATCGGTGAAGTTAGTTAAAAAAGTTTAATGAAGTTAGTTATAATAAATAAAGGGTATTTTTGGTAAATCTCTCACAGTGCTTTTTTTATAGAAAAAAGGTAGCAGACGAGCATACAGTCCACCCGATGGTAAGTGGATACTGTCACCCATAGATATCCGCGATAGAGCGCGAAAGTCATGCAGAATGACAAACGTTAGCACGCTCCCGGATGCGCTACCTACCAATGCAGATCAAGAAACGGATTGGGAAAATGGGGAGGGATAGGACGGGATGGGAATGGGCTCTGACATGTCTCACTCACTACCGAAAAACGTACGTACATTGGGGAACTACGATAAAGTAGGAAATGCAGTACATTTCAAGGTAATCCTCTGTGAGAGGGGTAACGTAGCCAGTAGTGTGCCCAGCGGCTGTGGGAATGCAGCGTGCACTCATCATTAAATATTTATGTAAATGAAGATCTTCGCACTTCATTCCGAATAGACTATGGTGGTGGCTCTATGAACTTTGTGCCAGTCTATGGTTACTCTATGGTTGAGGCAATGGAGGTTGACAGAAGGGCTTGTCTTTTTTGTATTTAATATTAATCGAAGTTTGCAATTGAGTCGGGTGACAAAATGCAATAAGGGGATTTGTTTGCTTGTGTCGAAGTGGATTTCATGGAGAGATAGTGTGAGTTGAGTGGAGGGTCAATAGCTCTAAATGTTGTTTCTCTTTTCAGGTAAGATTTGTACACCTTATAAATTGATGTCAAATGTATTGCCACATTGGGTTTAATAAAAACAATCTCTTTTCAGTGCAACGCAATTTGGTTTTGATTCCGAGATTCCTACATTGTCTCTAGTGTTTGATAAAGCACATTATACTTATTTATTTACTTAGTCACGGCAACTCAAATCAAACATGATTTGAGTATACAATAATATAAGTCCAGTATGTATTCCAATTATAGACGTGCATAACATGAATAAAAACTTATTTAGACTAGAAAAAAGAAAATAAAGGATTTTAAATTATAATTTAGAGTAATGTTACTTTTTCATATTGTAGCTGTTGGTAAGCGAAAAAGGTAAATAAATAAATAACGTGAGCACAGTATCGTACCTCTTGTCTATCGGTGAGGGGTTGTCGTGCGTGAGGTCGAGGAGGAGTGCGCGTGCGACGCGCGGCGTGGCGGCGCGGCGGCGCGAGCGTGCGAACGAACCGGCCGCGCGCCCGCCGAACCGGTGCACGAGCCGGCCCTGCTCGTGCGCGTCCCACGCGCCCAGCGCTTCTACAAACACCACAAACACATCGACAACAATAACAGCTGCAACACACCATTGCAATAGTTGCTATGCGATAACCTCGTCGTCGTACAACTCTTGTAGACACATTACACATTTGCAATTAAAGTAGAGCCACTTTTCACATTTCGATTTGACTTTTGACTATTTAAAACAGACCTTTCGGTGTAATTCGGCATTTTGAAAGGCATCTTGCGACGTTTCTCAGACGGTAGAAGGGTTCACTCCAGCAATTTAATTATCAGAAAAAGTATTAAAAAAAATAAAAAAAACACTAAATCTTTACTGCAGCGCTGATGCTTTCATTTTACTGCATTTTATGTATATGTACTTATATTTCATATTCTAAATTATATACTCTGCGTAAATTAATTGTGTTAATGCTGTACTTGTGTGTATGTCAAATAAAGTTTTATTCATTCATTCATAATAAGGTGTAATTTTTACAAATGTATTGCTATACAGCAGAATAAATCAAAAAGCAATCGAATGAAAGAGTTTGGAGCAAATTTAAATTTAGGTTTTCCTTAGCGGCCAGTGCTTAGGGATTTAGTAGGATGAAATTCGGTACAGGACAATACTCGAAACAGTATTGTTGCAACCGTACAATATAAGAGTGCCAACACGAAACGCTTATTCAGAACTTCAATATACAAAGTGCAGCGGTTAACGAGTAAAAGAATATCAGCCCAATAAGAAAAACCGAGTCGGTCAAGAAACAAATCCACAAATGAAATCGCACAGTTCAGTTCACTCCGTAACAATGTCGAGAAAAGACATCACGAGATAATTTCTATCAAAACAGTTTACGACTCTCGAAATTGTCGAGAATCGTTTGTCGACAACAAACTATCATCATTCCTAGTAAATCAATCCCAACCTTGAAGTATCCTATTTATGGAGTAAGAGAAATGGCTACAGTAATTACGAAACTTCATGGGCATTCGCTGGTAGTGAATGCCTTAAGGCATTGAACTCGCCTTTTGTACGATATAGTACGTATAAGCCGTCAGTTTGGTTTTAGTACAATTGGCGAAACGTATAATAAAATCGTAACAGAGCTTACATGAAATATTTTTTGAACAAAAATCGTTGCATTTACTCTAAGAAAGATACAGATCCCAAAATAATCATTTCTAGAATTTTTGTCTGTCTTTCTGAACGCGTATCACGTAAATACTACTGAACGGAATTTAATGAAACTTGGCATAGTTATAGCTTATGTGCGGGGTTAACATTTGGAGTACTTTTTATCCAGATCGTTTATAGAGTTCTCACGGGAATCACACAAAGGAGTCGAAATCGCTGGCACAGCTAGTAATTAATATGCGTGATGTGTGGTGTCTCACCGCGAATGAGCGAGGTGATGCCGAGCCGGTTGACGAAGATGTTGTCCACGTGGTCGGAGTTGGTGAACAGCTCGGCCACCACGTACAGGTCCGGCTTCACGTTACGCGCGCAGTCCAGCATGTACTCCGCCACCTGTGGAATGACACAAACATTATGTGAATATACAATACGAGTACACGCTGAAAGAATAATGCGCCATTTTGGCTGGTATATCCAATAAAAACAAAAAAAGGTATATCCGCAGTAAGTAGAAACTCGAGTGGTACGGGCCGATGATATGAACTCACGATCAGACGAATGTGAGTAGAGTATAGATACCCCTAGGTTATCAAGAATGATATACAAGCTAAATAAAGGTGGGTAAAAAAAAATATATTTCTCTTAGTCAACTATAGTACACGTAGAGTAACTGTGTGGGTCAGGTGTCGCTCGGGTTGCGGGGGGAGGGGGGAGCTACGCTCGCACCGGAGACGCGACGTCACGTGGCACGTGCGCGTTACTGCGAGTTCTCACTACTAGCCTCGTATTATTTTCTTTTAATTTTTGGAGTTGTTTTGTGCTCATATTTTTAATTTGGTCTTTTGTATTGATACAAACTGATGCTTATAATGCTTAATAATAAAGGGGTCGCGGTTCTAAAACTAAAAAAATCAGCGTGGATGTATTACGAATTACATTTCCATACGCAAACCTTTTAAGATGATGTTTAATGCAGTTAGTTTTTAAACAAATGTGTGGGAGTGTGACCTGAGAGGTGTGTGGGTGAGAAGGAGGATTGGAATGGGAAAGGTGTTGATTAACGCGTGTTAAAGTAGTTATAAGTTGTAGAAGTTGAAGAAAAAAAATAAAATATTTTCGTGCAAACCGATATTTTTATTTCCATCCCACATTGTGGGGGCTCGTCCCGGATGGAAATAGGTGAGACGAAATAAAGTGTACCACGTTGAAAACTTAACTTAACGGACAACGTGCGATCGGACACGTAACAAAGAAAATTGAAGTCGAAAGTGAAAATTATCAAGGTGAAGGTGAGAAATATCGAGGCGAAGAGTAAAAGACGAGATAGCGAGTGAAGAAAAAGTAGCGTCATCAGTGGCATGGGGGCAAAGGCTTAATATGGCGGCGTATGCAAAGGAGTCAATACGCAAAGACTGATGGACATTTTTAAAGAAATCTGATCTGATCGCCAGTAGCTTTAATGTATGTCAATTTACTGATTATAACTTACAGTGACTGTTTGCAAAAAAATAATGAACAGAAGTTTTGCGAGTCTCTAAGTTAACAAATTTTAATACTTATAAGTACAAAAAAATAACTTTACACCTATATATTATCGAGGTACTTGTAAAGCAGATATTTCACTTTAGGACTTTGTTGCTATAATAGAAATTGAAGATTATGTTAAAAGCTTTCATTTGGTATTCTTGTAGATTTTATTGGACGCATTATTCTTTGATTGAAAGGATAAAATCTACATAATATGTGTACGGGTAAATCGTACACGTGTTCATAGGATTATCGAGAACATGTACTAAGATGGTCGCCGGTTTCGCACACGTGTGCCAGTTGTACTTGAATATCGATAATAAACCAATGTGGCGCTGGGACTCAATATTGGCGGCTTTAGTTAACGTACAGGCTCCTCCGCATAACACTGGGGTTCTGGGGATATAATATCCCTGGGATTTCAATGAACATAATCAAACATTTAAGATGTCAATGTAGGAAACAACTCCTGCAGTTTGTATAGTTGTGCAATAAAAAATAAGAGGAATATATATAAACGGCATGAGAATAAAGAAGGTTATAATTACGTGTAGCGGCGTGGAGTGGCAGTTGTCGAGGCGCAGGCCGTCGAAGATCTCTGCGGTGAGCTCGACATACTCGCGCATGTGCGCCCACAGGAACGGGCTGTCCTCGGCCTTGTCACCGTACCTGCAAGGCAGATGAGGCGGTGAGTGCGATGGATGCGCACGACCTATGCCCGGGTGACACCAGGCTAGTATTAGAAACGTTATGGAGTTCCTTAACCGAAACTTGGATATCCGACATAAAAAAAATATTGAAATCCGAAGTCCGAAATAAAAGTTTCGGGTGTTATTACAAATAGTTTTGTTTTAATGATAGCAGTAAATGTGACTGTTAATATAATTCCTTGAAAGTAAAGTTGCTGGTTTTATTTTTCTTTGCTTTCAGTCAGTGATACATTTCTTTAAAAAGTTCATTAAAAACATATCCGTAATCGAAACGGGATCCGAAATAATTTCATATCCGTAACCAAAACCGATAAAAGAGTATAAATAGTATCCGAATTCGGAATATCATATCCCTAACAACCCTAGCTAGTATCTCTAGCCAGAATAGTATGATGGTATCCAGCGTCCCATCTTAGCTTTCTATCCTGGCTTGGCACAATGCATGTAGTTGTTTACATGATTCTAGTAAATTTTAAGGCAGAGTGGATTGCAGCTACGCTATAAAACTTTAAACAGAATTGGATTAAAACAGTTATGCACTTCGAAAACTGTGTCAATTTGCACTGGACGAATTATTAGGAGTTTTGCTAGAATTTTTTTATAAGATGGAAGTTCTTTATAAATAATTCTTCCTACCAATATACTAAGTCTGGCCATAAATACCGTTACAATGAAGAAAAATAAATAAATTACATTTGAATTTGGAATCTGTCATTCTCACGAAAAATAAATGTTTTTCTCATATTGGCGACAATCATTTTTAAATATTTTAATAATATTAAACATTGTGTGGGGTGATAATAACGAAACCCGTATTGCTGTAATTGCATTATACAGAGAAGGCATGAAGCCAAGTGCAATTTTTAAAACTCCCCATCCGTTTGGTATTGGCCGAATGTTTATGTACCGGGCTATTGGTGGATACATTGGGGGCGAGGCGCTTGCCCCACTCCTGCCATAGGTGAAGAACCTTATAACCTTACACTTATAAGTAACAGTCTTCCTGCATTACACAATGTCTATTTAAAATTATAAGAAAACTGTTATCTTTGTCCCTCCCTGGATAAAGTCCTGAATATCTCCTTGGTAGCAACCCTTGTGACATCAGCTTCGTCAGCACATCCAGCAGTGGCAAAGTCTAACGATAAAGGCTTAATCTATCTACGGTACGAGTATATGTTTAATAAAGTCATAACAGAGCGGTGTCTGTACAAAAATCATTTAAAAAAAAACATTTTATCAAGTATTTAATTATTTTTTTAATTTTGTTTAAAAAAAATTTGTAATGTAAAGAACAAGTACGAATAATATAGAACCCATACCAGAAATTTTGGTATATTTTGGAATAAATATTTATTTGTCTGTCTGTCTGAATGCGCATCACGCCAAAACCACTGGACAGGCGTTAATGAAACTTGGCATAGTTATAGCTTATGACTTTGGTTAACATTTAGGGTACATTTTATGCCGATATATTACACAGTTCCCGCGGGAATCACTTTGAGGTTCACGCGAACTAAGTCGCTGGCGCCGCTAATCTAAATTTATTTCTATAATCTACAGTATTTTATGTAACTTATTTAACAAATATATTGCTAGTGTTAATGGCCAAATACAGATTACACTAATATTTAAAAACAGTATTTAATAGATTGTCGGTAAGTAATAGGTGTTTTTTTTTATTAATTATCCATGTAGATTTTCAGTGAGTAGATTCCAGTGTTTGCATTTATGTGTTCGGGTGCGTGTGCTAGTTGGTGCGTGTGCAAGTGCGTGTGTGTGCACGAATATGAGGGTGTGTATTTATTTAAGGTGAGCTTTAAAATATTTATGAGAAAATGGGTTTTGGAGATATTATATTGATTTTGATTTTCGTTCTTATTTATAATTCTCGTTTTTATTTTTTTCTTAATAAAAATAAGAGGGAGTGGGAAAAGTACGCGGCCTTTTTGAATGTATGAATTTCGTCTGCTATATTTCTGGCAACACTGATCACTGACGGGAAAGTGATATACCGTTTGACAGCTCACTTTTTTATAATGGCGGCAAATTGAAATTCCAAATTAAAAGTTTTATGCTTTATCTAGAACTAATCGAAAATAAAATAATATAAAAAAAACGTTTTTTATAAACAAGCTTTTATTCAAGCCATGCACTAAAATGAAAAAATAAGTTTATATTGAATTATTTGTTCTCAAAAAGCTTATCGCGCGAATTGCGAATTGTAACCTACTTTATGAATATGGCTTGGCATGGCTTGAATAAAAGCTTGTTTTTAAAAAACGTTTTTTTTATATTATTTTATTCAAATTAGAATGACTTCACGTATTCTGCTTGACAAACCCTTTAATTTGATACCCACGTCAAGGAGGTTGTGAAGAACTAGGTAATCCGCCACCTTGAAGCGGCAGCCATTTTGAAAAAAATACATAATTGAGTATACTAGATTGTATTGTAGAACCAGCCCCATAAATGTGTGAAAAATTTTCAGCTCAATCGGTTAGGTGGAACTGGTTTAAAATTCAGTTGCAAAATTTGACCCACACATACTAACAAGTCGTGTTGAATAAAAGCTTGTAAAAATGATTCAGTCGATTCAAGTCTGGTAATTTTGATGTGAATGGTGTTCCTCGCTGTGGTCGTCCTATTAAGGTAAATGTTGATGTCATCATTCAAAAAATTGAAGCAGATCGACAGATAAATAGTCATTAAATTGCGGAAGAACTTAGCATTCACCATTGAACAGTTTTGGATGTGCATGTATGTAGGTGCATAAACTGAATTTTGTAAAAAAGCTAGTTGTTTGGGTGCCGCGTGATCTAAATGACAAAAACTTGTTGAACAGAATTTCTATATGCGAGATGTTGCTAAAATGTAATGAAACGAATGAAAGAAAACCTAGCTGCATGTATTAAGTTAATATTCTCTGTCAATTTCATCTAGGAATCCAAACGAACACCGAGATCCCTAACAGAGTTAACAGACTCAGTGACTGTCTTCTTCGTTTTATATTGATAAGAAATACGAGTAGGTTTATTTTTCCGTGTAAAACTTATTTGAACGCACTTCTTAACATTCACAGTTAATCTATTTCTTTCATAGTACTTTGCTTGGTTATCTAGATAATTTTGTATTAATATGCAGTCATTGTTCGTTTTGATAACATAGCCGTGATAACATAACGTTTGATAACACAGTATACATATAATAAAATGCTAACATAGCCCGTGTCTGTACATTCAATATTTTTTTTAAAAGCCTTTGCAGTGTACATTACGAGTGATGCGGAGCCACAAATAACAATTTTGAATTTTTTGTCTGTCTGTCCCTCCGTTTGTCTGTCTGAATGCGCATCACGCATAAACTACTGGACAGATTTTAATGAAACTTGGTACAGTTATAGCATATGTGCAGGGTTAACATTTGGGGTACTTTTGATTCAGATTCATTATAGAGTTCCAACGGGAATGACTCTAAAGTTCTCGTGAACGAAGTCGCATGCCACTGCCAGTTATCAATATATCAGTTATCTATCAACAAGACGTTCATTCTCTCTCGGTATCATTCTACAATTAAAATGACGCTGTCAGTTAGGTCCTATTTTGGGAATTAATATATTTTTTATAAAGGCTCTTGTTCCAAATAGTGAACCCCTTGGCGGTACGCACCTAAGCTTGACGCTATCACCCCAGGCGATGAGCTCGCGGCGCAGGTAGACGCGCGCGCCGTGCTCGCGCGCTGCAAAGTCCTGCAGCGGGTCCGCGTTCATCACCCACCCGTTGTGCGCCATGGACAATCGACCTTCCTCCGAGTAGATATACGCCTCCATCTCTGCCAAAGTGCCAATGGGACGCCCGTATGTGAAGTACCTGCCGATGAACGGATGTTTATCAGTGGATAAATATTTCACTAAATTCTTACGTAATTACGCGTTGAAAAAATAGGGATGAGATCATGGGCGTAGCCCCTGGGATAGGGAACAATAAGTAATAGACTTTCCACATTACACTATGTCTATTTAAATTATAAGAAAATAGTTTGCTCCCTGGATAAAATACTGACTACGCCTTTGGGTGAGATGCGATGGACGGTACATAGTTTAGGAGAACAGATATGTAATTAAGGCCGGGCGCAGACTATAATCTTTTTGCCCGCGGTCATATGTATTTTGAAAGAGTATGTCACATCTCAAACATAGGTCGGGAGAAAGTCTTCGTATTTTGTACGTATGAAGTCACAATCAAATCTCTTTGGTTGTACTATTTGTACCTGGGTGGTTGTAATACCATTAAAAGTTGACATATTAAAAAAAAATTACAAAGAATCTATTTTCCGGCATTTTTCCATTGTTTTCCAGTCTGTGAAAATGAGTGAAAGTAACGAAGAAATTCGCTACATTTTGAAATTTTATTACAAAAATGATATGCGACACAAGCCGCAAAAAAAATTGTGCCGTTTATGGATCTAATGCAGTATCGGTAAGGGCAGCACAAAGTTGGTTCAAGCGTTTTCGGGCTGGAAATTTTAACGTGAAAGATGCAGCTCGCTCTGTTCGCCCAGTTATAGATAAAGTCAATGCTATTTGCTGAGGAACTGGGTATTAATCACAAAATGGTTTTAAGTCATTTGAAAGTCTGGGTACCAGAAAAAGCTCGATATTTGAGTGCCACATGATCTTGCGGAAAGAAACCTCATAAACCGTGTTTCCATTTGTGATTCTGTATTAACATGAAACGAACCCGAACCTTTTTTGAAACGATCACGGGTGATGAGAAGTGGATCACTTACGACAAGAACATGCAAAAAAGGTCGTAGATAAAGCATGGACAGGCTACACAATCAGTGGCAAAACCCGGCTTAACGCGAACCAAAGTGATGTTGTGTGTATGGTGGGATTGGAAAGGTATCGTTCATTATGAGCTTTTACCGCCGAGGAAAACTACTGATTCTGACCTCTACTGTCAGCAACTGATGAGATTAAAGCAAGCAAATAAGAAAAAACGGCCTGAGCTGATAAAAAGAAAGGGTGTGAACTTTCACCATGATAACGCCAGACCACACACATCTTTAGCCACTCAGCAAAAATTGAGAGCTGGGCTGGGAAATGTTGATGCATCCACCGTATAGCCTTGACCTTGCCCCCTCAGATTTCCACTTATTTCTGCCACTTCAGAACTCTTTAAGTAGCGTAAGGTTGACTGACATCAAGAGAGGACTGTCAAAATTACTCGTGGCAATTTTTTGGCCAAATATCCCAGAATTTATATAGCGACGGGATCGTGACACTATCTACAAGATGGCAACAAGTTATCGATAAAAACGGCACATATTTATTATAAATAAATGTAATTAAAGTTGAATTTTAATGAGACAAAACTGTCTTTGGACACTTCAGAGCAGGCATTTTATGCAAAAGTTGTTATAAAAATCCCCATTTGTAACCACAGATCGTCGAACTCACAACTGACCATACTAAAACCTGAAAAATTATATGATCTCTTAAATTGTGAGGAATGTATATAATTTTCCTTCACTAATTTTCCGCTGTAAATAAAGGTGAACCGTAATAACCTCTTCGTCTTTTCCTTTTCAAACGAGTAATAATAACGAACAAAGTTACCATTTACTTAAATTCCATTTCGCGAATATATTAATGTGTGCGGCTGACTCACAGCTGACAGGGTACGGACAAGACTAATATATAGATACACTTGATAGTACAACAAAAACATACAAAGAAATACAAAGCACAAATAATTACAACCGGCGGCCTTATCGCTAAAGCGATTTCTTCCAGGTAATCTTTGGGCGGTAAAGAGAAGTCTGTAGACGAAATAGACGTTAATCAGTGTCGCCCGTGTCCTGTCTGCTAATGTGCTATCGGCCTAAGAAAGAAAACATAAATCATGTTCGACTTACCTCGGCACCAGCGGATTCTTAACGCTGACATCCTCAATTTTGGGTCCGTCAGCCTGCAAGCGGAAGTACCTGAAATTATGGTTAAAAATATTAAGTAGATAGATTTATAAGTAGGTACCTACACTGTTCCGTAAAATGTTAGTGAAACCAAAAATAATAAGTTTATCAAAATAAAATATAGTTTTTCATAATACTCCCCCCGGCCTCTATGCACTTGTTCATTCAACTCAACCAGCTTTCGAAACATTTTGAAAAAGATTCTTGCGGAAGGTCGAAAAAGAGTCGCCTAAATACATCAACAGCCTCATCCGAAGTCTTAAATTCTCGTCCACGTAACAATTGAACGCCCGTAGTGGCTAAAAAGTCGATAGTTCTAACGGCATTGTCTTGGTGAACAAGAATATCACGAGCGCCGCTCCTTGGGCGGTCGTCATTCAACTCCTTTAAGGCTTTGGGGCAAACAAACTTCGCATTACCATTCACTAGCAACTGTTTGACGATCTTCTAGTGGAATTATTGCTACTGGACCACTACGTCGGAAAAAAACAGCAATAATTTTTTACTTACACTTCGGTCACGAACAACTGTGGTGGGTAAATCGTCCTCTTCGAACACCCATTGTGTGGAATATTGCTTTGTAAACGGGTCGTAGCTGTAGATCCAAGATTCATCTGTAGTTAAGATGTAGGATACTTGTTGTGAACTCCCTCCATCGAACTTTTCCAGCATAAACTTGCTCCAATCTACACGTCGGGATTTTTGTTTTTCTGCGAGAGAATGAGGTATCCATCGCGAAGTAACCTTCCTGACTTTCAGATGTTCATGCAGGATAGTGGAAACCGTCCGTGATCCAATATTCAGTTCAGCCTGAATCTCTCGATGTGCAATGTTCCGATGATCCTTTATTGACCACTCCACACTGATGACGTTTTCGTGGGTAACCGCAATCGGCGGTCGTCCCGGCCTAGGATCATCTTCGAGGCTTTCCCGGCCACGTTTAAATTCACGGTACCAATAGGTTGGTACACATCACAGTATAGGTGGTGTGACAACGATTGGTGTAACCCGTGCCGGTGCCGAAAGGTCGAGTAGGAATAAAAGGTAAACAAATACCTTTATTATACGCGTTCAGACCCGATTTAGAATACAAAATGTGTACAGAACGCGAAAGTTTAAAAGTTATAGTACGTGTGTAGTCGCTGCAAGATCAGGGTACGTCGTATGTGCATGGAGGAGGATGATCAAATCTATATAATTAAAAATTAAATACTGTTCGTCGGTAAGCGAATCACATGAGAACGGCTGGACCGATTTAGCTAATATTTTTTAAAAATGTTCGTATTAGTCTGAATAAGGTTTTCAGGGAAACAAAAATTGGAGAAGTTGCCCGGAAAATTGGAAAATTCGGGAAAAACTGAAAGTGCTTTTTTCTATGGGATTTTTGTATGAACTTATTGAAATTTGGAGAGGACAACGTCTGTCGGCTCAGCTAGTGTAAGAATAAAATTAAAGTGCGTTGGGACTAGTTCACTCTCTGTTTTATAAGTAGTAAACTGGCCCAACGTTTCAATTGCTTCCGGTTCAGTTGAACACTATCGATTTCAAAAAGTGGTAAACTGGCTCGCGGTCCAGTCTTTGAGCGGGCCAATTGCTACCTAAGCCGAACTGGTGGACACATTTAGACAATAAACAAAGCTTTATTCCGACATACACAAACACAAAATATACCTACATATAATAGTAACAAAAAAAAAACTACGTAGGCAAGAAGAAAAACAAAAAAAAAAAAAAAATTGCGATGGAGATGTGCAAAGCAAATCGAAAAAAGAAGATACAATACAGACCTTAAATTTCTTTTTAAAATAATTAATTCCCTCGTAGATTCCCCATATTTACTAGAAAATATCCCTTTCCGGTGCCCCAACTCGCAAAGCTCGGAAAAAAAAGATTTATTTTTAGTCCCTATACGTGACTAACTATTGTAAAAACTCATTCTTAAATAGGAGCTGTCATAATTACAATGAAGATTTTTATAATATCCTCCAACAAAACTAATGTTATAATGTACAACAAAGATTACTTTTTCGTCATCCAATCTATAAACTATATAATTTTGTAACGCGAGGAATCTTTACTGGCCTATGTTTTAACTTATATTATTCTGTTCTCTTAAAAAGAGAAGACTAGTAACTTTTTTAACAAAAGCATTTAAAGTTACGGTGAAAAATTATCGGATTTTTTTTTATGTACGAAGGCGGCAGACGAGCATACAGTCTAGCTGATGGTAAGTGGATACTGTCGCCCATAGACATCCGCGATACATGCCAGCATTAGTCCAAAATGACAAACGTTGGCACGCCCCCGGATGCGCTGCCTACCTTTGGACATATGGGAATGGATTTGGAGAAAGGGTTGGGAAAATAGGGAGTGATAGGATGGGAATGGGCTCTGGCACATCTCACTCACTACCGAAACACGTTAGGTACGTGTTTCGGTAAAGAGAAATAAGATAAAGTGGGAAATGCAGTACATTTCAAGGTAGTCTTCTGTGAGAGAGGGGTAACGTGGCCATTCGAGCGCGCCCAGCGGCTGTTGAATTGCAGCGTGCACTGTCCCCCTCAAACAAAAATAAACAAAGATATTTAAAAAATGTATTCTTTATGTTTGTATTGTGGTATTGTGTGTTGCCAGTTAAATAACAGACATACATTTAAAAGATTTGTGGCTACCTTTAATTTAAGTTGATACTGTAAGCAATAATAATAATCAGTAATTAGTTATTATTTAAGCGATTGTTGTTGAGCAATTTATGAAACCTTTGTTGGTTGACCAAATAAATAAATAAAATGCACTTGTGAGTTTTTTCTAAGGAGGGCGGAATTGTCCTTGCGCTACCTACCTATTGCGCATGAGTGAGTAGAGAGGGGCACACAGTGAATGATATGTGAGAGAGGTATGACAGCGGTGATAGCCTAGGGGTATCTATACTCGACTCACATTCCCGTGGTGGAGAATCCAAATCCTCGGCCCATACCACTGAGTTTCTACTGAAGTACGGATTTTTAAAAATCGTCACTAGCTCCGCGGAGAGAGGAAAACATGGCGAGGAAAACCCGCATACTCCAGAAATAAAATAAAAATCTGGAGTATCGTAATCCACCAATCCGCACTGGAAACGCGTGGTGGATTACGGCCAGAAACTCCCCAGTGATTTACTAGGGAAGACTTTGTGCCCTGCAGTGGGACATTAAAGGCTGATACAAGTACATATGGCATGTGGGCGGTACAGTTATCAATAGCAGGTCGCCGGCAGCCGCGTTCAGCCGTTTCAACGCGGCCTCAGCTCCTGCGAGCACTTCAGCCGCGATCCGTAACACTCCGCTCTACATACACTAACATGTAAGGAGAGGTGTACATACCGCATCCCGGCGATACAGTTGTCAATAGCAGCGCGCAGGTGGTCGGCGAGCAGGTCGCCGGCGGCCGCGTTCAGCTGTTCCAGCGCGCGCCTCAGTTCCTCCGAGCACTTCTTCAGCCGCGACTCCTCGTCGCAGCACTCCGCTCTACGCACACAAACAGAGTGATGTTAACAGCTCCACTGAAAACCAGCGCTGTGGCTTGTCCCCAGCTAATGCAGAGTTGGGAGACCATTTCCGGCATCGCAATGCACATCTAAACTCTCCAATGAATCCCTTCTTTTTTTTTAGAAGCTTTTATTTAACTTCACCTGTTAGTATGTTTGGGACAAATCTTGCAAACGAAATTTGAACCACTTCCTCTAAACTTGCGACTTTGAAATTTTGCATGCTTGTTCAGTTCTGATGACAATACACTAAAATGATAGAAATAACCTGATGCTGCAGACAGGATTGTCTCCTCACTAGGGCACTCCTCAACGGTTCGTAGCACGGACACGAAACGTTGCATATATGTTTAATTTTGATAGCTAAACATGATCTTCACCATGAACTGATGCTGTAGCCAGGATTGTTTCTTCATGAGGGCACTCCTCAACGAATAGTAGCAGCGATACGTAACTTTGCATGTAGGTTTAATTTTGATAGCTAAACATGATTTATTTATTCTCAATTTTTAACAGGAACTTTTGTCCTCATCGTACCCTATCCTAATTGCATTTCCACACATATAATCATATTAATACAAAATCATATTGCATCCTAGCTTCACCCGAAGATGCTTTGGCTAACATGCTCTGAAAAATGCCAATATCGAGAATGTTTATATTAAATTTAGTTAATCTCTTTTTTACTTTCCCTTTTCTATATGTTTCTTATTTTTTATATTTCAATCTCGTATATGTTTATTACTATTTTTGTCGTGTATTCTTGTGTAGGCATAAAGTAATGTCTATGTCTAAATCAGGAGTATGAAAACATCAAAATGTATAACACATTAGTGATGCATATAAATAGCAGAACATCAGTCTTATAAAACCTGAAGTGCACCAGAATTTTCG
Source organism: Sesia apiformis (assembly GCA_914767545.1). Classification (NCBI taxonomy): domain Eukaryota; kingdom Metazoa; phylum Arthropoda; class Insecta; order Lepidoptera; family Sesiidae; genus Sesia; species Sesia apiformis. Next base: position 21,133,189 of record OU611954.1, on the reverse strand, counting down.
TTCTTATTAGTGGCCACTCACCATCGGGCGGGCTACCGTTGAATTTATTTTAGCATACCTTTAACTGTATACTAAAGTCATTTGCATTTATTATTTCTGATAACTGGATCCCAAGCCGGTGGTACTTGCCAACCATCTTCTCTATTGAAATTTGGGTGTTTCTTAATTTCAATAGCCTCGCGTAACATTCTTGGCATGTACCGGGTCTGATAGTTCTGTAGTAATCTAATTTGTAAGTAAGCTGAATTAATGAAAAAATAAAATTGTAAACAATACATCTCTCCACATGTCTGTGGAAAATATGTGTGTGCCTGTAACTACTCGTAGGTCTGCATACTATCATGTTGACAATTTCTTTTATTTTCTAAATTATTTCAAGCTTATTTTATTTTTTTGATGAAACAGTCATTGGAAAAAAATATTACAAGGTGAATGATGTACAAAATAGACAATTGGTTTCGATTAATAAACAGTAAGGAGATACAAATTTAATGTAAATATAAAAGGCCCATATGATGGAAAGTGGTTACCGCCGCCCATGGACATCTGCAACACCGGGTATGCAGGTGCGCTGCCGGCCTTGCAGAATTCTATTCACAACTTGTGGGGATACTTAAAAAGCAAAGTATACGTTATTAGACCGGAGAATTTAGAAGATTTAAAAGCAAGAATTCGTCACGAGATACATCGTATACCTCCTGAAGTTATTGACAATGTTCAAAAAGAATTTATTAATCGTCTTGGCTACTGTCAGGCAGCCAACGGTGCACAATTTGAACATTTAAGTTAGTTGATTTTTTACATAATCATTATCATTAAATTTAGTATTGCAATTAAACAACTTTTAACGGTTTAAATCGCGTATATTTGACATGATTTATATCCCGACGTTTCGAACACTTTGCAGTGGACGTGGTCACGGGGTGACTAATTGATTTTATTTGTCACTTGAGTTATTAAGAAATTATTACTACCGTCTGAAATTTTTTGAACTACCGTCTGAAACGTGCCAACGCGTAACATGTACATGCCAAGAATGTTACGCGAGGCTATTGAAATTAAGAAACACCCAAATTTCAATAGAGAAGATGGTTGGCAAGTACCACCGGCTTGGGATCCAGTCATTAAATTAATTAAATCACAAGGCCAACGTCATACTGCAAGACCTCTGGACACCGTGAGCGAATACTGCGTGCATAGGGAATGTTATGATTAAAAAATTCAGACGGTAGTTCAAAAAATTTCAGACGGTAGTAATAATTTCTTAATAACTCAAGTGACAAATAAAATCAATTAGTCACCCCGTGACCACGTCCACTGCAAAGTGTTCGAAACGTCGGGATATAAATCATGTCAAATATACGCGATTTAAACCGTTAAAAGTTGTTTAATTGCAATGTATAGTAATCGCGAAAACCTAAGAAAATATTATTAAATTTAGTATTTTGAAATTTAAAATCATTTTTCTTCATTTTTTTGTTTAACCTACATATTCACGCTAATGTAATCATACCATAATTTTTGACGATGTGTACGTAGAATGACACGCTCTTTCAAATGGCGTGGCCGAAATTGGGGGTTGCCATTTAAAAAACATGTCGATGACGTCTTATCTCGAACAACGATGACGTCATAAATATGGGTCGTATGTCAAAAAGTGTCTTTGTTTAAAACAAAATCGACGTGTCAGAGGATTTTTTCGAAAAACTCTCAATTTCAGAAATAATGAATTTATTCGTTACTTTTCGAAAGCACAATATATTAAATGTGAAGCGAGCTTGCCTTAGTGGAGACCGATACCTGTACATGTTATATATTAAATGTGAAGCGAGCTTGTTTGAGTGGAGACCGATATCTGTACACGTTATATATTAAATGTAAAGCGAGCTTGAGCGGAGGCAGATACCTGTACACGTTGTATATCTGCAGGGCGAGGTCCATATCGACGGTCGCGTGCAGGCGGCGGTACTGCGGGTCGGAAACTAGCTTCAGTTCCGGCCGCTCCGCCTCCGTGCTAGGTTTTACCGGTGGCACTCTGAAACACAAAAAATAGCATTATTGAGGACATTTTTTTTCTTTAGATATAAAACACCGAGAATAGGGGACGGCGGCAGCGTTTTGTCCATATGAACGTATTCCCCTGTTTTCTCCCTAAGTTATGGCAATACGGCAATATTTTTTTAATAAGTTACAGATATCTATCATGAGCATGTCCCTCTCTAGGTTTTTGTTTTTTTTTGTAGGAGCTAGGATACTCCAAAAAGTGCCACGTTAAAACGCTGCAAAAAGCAGCCCGGTTTGCATAGTTAACACCTCTCATTTATAAAAGCAAAACCTACAGACATAGAGAAACTATTGTTTAACGCAAATCAGAAAAAAATATATAATCGATCCTTTTTTGGAAGAGGAAACAGGAAACATGAAACCTCGATTGTCTAGATTTTTTATAGGTGTTATTGGCTCGAAGTGCAACTGCCCCTTTCTATCAATATCTGCTCCCGAGACAGCAATAGAAAGTAAAAATACCTATGTTTGAAATTCAATTCAACCTACCTCCCCTCTTAACTGTTATATAGTAAAAGAGAAGCAAACTGACTTATTCCTGGCGAGGCAGTAGAACTCCTGCACGATCTGGTCGACGTTGCAGGAGAACATCTCGTGTAAACGCGCTTCGGGCACCACCTCCGTGGCTAAGATAGGACGCAGCGCCTCTAAGTGATCGTGTGCGTTGACTCGCGTCGGTACACCTCGCGTCGCATATAGACCGCGCGCTATGTCGTCCGTGAGCCGCGCGAGTATTGCGTCGAGCATCGCGGCAGGCCTCAAGTGCGGGCAGTTAAGGCAGTTGTATGTAGCGTCCGGTTGCGTCGCCAGCCACGATGTTTCATTGGCCGTGTGGTTCAGTACGATGTCGCAGATTGACAGCACCTACCCATCGATATGTTTCACTTATTTATATACAGTCTTTTTTTGAGGTGGGTCAGTATGGAAAAGTCAGAAACTATTGAAACAGATAAATTTGTACTAAGAAAAATGAACGGATTAGATTCCCGATTGTGTATGATTTTTTTGAAAATCTTTGAATGCAGTTTTTCATAACTCTAAAATCGACGCCATGGTTCCCGTAGAACAAATTTCTCTGTTGTAATAGTTTCTGACTTTTCCATATTGATCCGTCTCAATAAAAGATCCTGTATACTTACTTACTTAACTACCAATGACTATAAATATACACAGTTGATAATCTTAAACTTGTCCGTTTAAAATTTACAAGGCAGTGATTCTGTAAAATCGTGATTCATATTCAGTTCTTGAAACTAATAACACGAAAGGAAGCAATTAAAAATGCAATATTCAAAAATTAAACAACTTGTCCTTCCCAATTTTCCCAACCCTTTCCTCAAATCCATCACTACATCTAAAAAGGTAAGCAGCGCATCAGTGTCAACGTTTGTTATTCTGGACTGAAGGTGGCATGTAGAGCGGAAGTCCATGGACGACAGTATCCACTTAACACGAGGTAGATTGTATGGACTGTCGCCTTGTTCCTATAAAAAAGATCGTTAACATAAGTAATACAAGCGTACCTGCCACTCGGTGCGCATGGTGGCGATCACGTTTTCCACGTCAGCGAACGTGGCCTCGCGGTCGCCGCTGAAGGCCGGGTTCAACCGTAGCTGGTTCGCGATACTGTAGCCGGAGTTGGACGCGCCTAACTCCTGTGTACGTAAAACCGTTCACCACGTGTAGTCTACTGATTAGGATAGTTCGAGAGAAGCAAAATTTACATAGGAACAAACAATCATATAGTAATTTGAACATAATATACTTGAATAAATTCTCATGCAGACCTACTGTTTCTGTAACAACAAGCGTTGAATAACAACATGCAATTATATATAACAAAATAATGTTTCAGCCACTATTTTACTTTTTTTTTAATTTAGGAAATGATAGCCTGAAAATATCTATCGATTAATGCTCTATTAAAGGTATATAGATGTGACACATTATTTTTGGTTTCGATTAATAAACAGTAAGGATATACAAATTTAAAATATGCTGAATAATGAAAAGACATTCAATCAATGATAATTGTTTTTTTTATATTAAAGAAGGCAGACTGGCAAGCGGCCCACATGATGGCTACCGCTGCCCATGGACACTTACAACACCAGGGGCTAAACGGGGTAAAGGCCGGCACCTTGCAGAATCCTATTTACAGCATAAGGGGAAGACCTCACGAGGCAGTTCGTTACACAGCCTACGGGTTCGCGGCAAAAACGATTTTTAAACCGTACAGTGCACGACACCTCCGTATTAAGTAAATGCGGATGCACCGCACTTCTGTGACGGGCGGTGCGGTTGTAGAAACCCGAGGTGGGAGTCATATCGAACAGTTCTTCGGAGCATTCCCCGTTATATAGGCGGTAGAACATGTTAGGACGCAACGTCTCTGCGGACGCCGAGTGGTTGGAAACCACCAGTCCAGCGCGTGGTTGGATGGAGTCAAGTGGATGCAACTGATACTTCGGTGGACCAGCCCAGAGATGTGAGCAGTACTCCATATGGGATTGGATCTGATCTTTCTAGAGCGTCAGACGTTGCCTCGAAGTACCGCTTTGCTCTGTTTAGCACACCGAGCTTTCTAGAGGTCATTTTCTCCTTGTTTTCCAGATGACTCCTAAATTCGACTCTGTTGGAAATGTCGATAGCAAGAATCCCGATACTCTCCGAGATCTTAAGGGATATGCTCCCAAAGCGAGGCGCTATGACAAAAGAGGCTTTTTAGCGGTGAAGGCGCAGACTTGTATCTTACTGGGGTTGAAATCAACCAGACACAGAGAACCCCAAATCGAGACTTTCAGTGTGTTCGATTTCGACACAAGTCTAATGCGACTCTTTTCCACTTCGAAGTGAGCTATTGGCCCGTAGTTGGCCGGGTTGGTACAGTCACCTGAAAAATCTGACATCTGAAAAGTGAAAGCGCCAATAGTTCGAGTCTGAAATGGGTGCCTTTCACCCGAATTAAACACTACTTTTCATTTCGAATATGAGGAAAGTAAACACAAGCCATATATGCAAAAAATATTACTTCAACTTCCCAAAAATTTGCATTAATCTCGCTTTCCCGTCTTTTTTTTTTCTTTTTTACGCGCAACATTTTTCAAGCGCCATAATGCCAGCCAGTCCTTTTGAGTAGTACTTATTGCTTAGCTTGATAAAAAGAACTTATCATTATAGATTATTTCTAATTTATGTCAATGATCTATCTAAATTAATTTTGACGCGGTTTAATCGGTGTCTTAAATAACATCACAAACAAATATTCTACAAAGTTAATAATTAATATAGTATTAATCGAAGTGTGGCTGTATAGGTTTCTGCCGTTGTACAGTGTAACTACGATTTATTGACTATTTTTTTTTAAACTACATATCGACCCTAGAGCTTAAACGTATCACTTTCAATCTGCTTCTTAGATAATCTATGGTCTAATGTCAGAGTATGAGAAATGAAAAATAAATTACAGTCTAGCGTTAATAAAGACATAAAGAAAAAGGGAGTCAAAATATTTGCTGTCGAAAGTGTCGATACTAGATACTATGATAATTGTAAAAGGTATGTCCAGTATGAAGATAGTGAATTCATGCAACGCGAAATATGGAGTCTAATACTGGTGACACCATTCATTTAAATTATTTTTTATTTTGAAACAAGGCGACTAATACGCGAACTGCCGTCTCAAATATACAAGTGTCTGCGTGAGTGGGGAAGGTGGACTGGTAGGTAAGAGTGGGGATGTAACGGATGTTATTTAGCGGATGAGGATAAGGATCTGTAAAAACGGATCCTTATCCGCAAGCTCAACCATAAGTATGCGGATAAGGATCCGCATCCGGATTCTTATGATCCTCAGAAGCTCATCCTTATGAGGATATTGAAGAGTAAGGATTTGAGGATGCAGATGAAAATAAGAATGTGTTTATATGTAAATTATTTGTTAAGTAATAAATTGTGGAAGTGAAATATTTTACGATATTCACTTGTTCTTTCTTGTTCGAATTGAATTATCTCATGTGATCTAAATATTTAAATTTGAAAATATCCTCACAAAAACATGAAGATGTGAATGATGATGCGGATATTTGAAAATTAAAAGAGGCGGATGCGGATGAGGATTTATATTTTTACCAGAACAACCCATAGTAGCGGATGCAGATATCCGATAATGGATGCGGCAGCATTAGGCAAACACCGTGTTACTTACTGAAATTGTCTGTATGCAACATGTTGGTTGGTGTATAATAGAGGTCTAACTATCTTTTTGTCTATTTATCAAGTGTGTGCGTGGGTGCTGGAGGTGGAGTGCAGGTATTACCTGTACAGGCGTAAAGTGCACCATGTTGTAGCCGGCCTCGCGCGCCACGCGCAGTACAGACAGCCAGCGCGGTAGAGGACCTAGGCACTTGGCGAGCACCGTCTGGCACATGACGCCGTCCAGGGGCATCGGCAGCGTCGGCGCCACCTGGAACCAGCCCGAGCCCTGCGGACCCACCGCAGACTCGCTGACGAAAAAAAAAACACGGACGTTAATACACTTGATAACCGCCACCAGATAATGTCGCTGGTGAAACATTTCAATATTTAATTAAAGTTATTATCTTGGCATTACATATATGAATTTCTCCATAAATGAAAAAAAAAATAATGCATCGATGAACCAAAATACATTTCCTTGTAACAAAAAACTGTGTACATAAATGATGCCAGTGGTATAAATAAAATGTTACTGTCACGATAGAATTACATTTTAAAGTCTTTATTTATTTATTTGCTTAAAATCAATTACGAAAATATATTTACCACGAAATATTACATCATTAATAATATTTCAGTTTATAAAGAAAAAGTTTTATTTCTCAAATTATATCTATATAAATAAAAATGTAAACGTTCGTTTGTTCAAAATCTTAAATCTCCAAAAGTTCTTCACCGACTGCTTTGAAATTTTGACACAACGTTGCATTCGAATACGCGTGTGTTTTTATATGCCTATGAAAACATGCTTTTTACCCAAAAACAGGTAAAAACAGGGTAAGCGCCATCTATTGGGCAGCCACAAAAACGCGTGGCCAGGCACAGCTAGTTTATTGTATATTTTTTTGCACTGAAAACATCCTTACGTCAAAAATATGTAAGTTATTTAAAAAAATACGTAAGCTATCAATAACCAATAATACGTTCTTGGTAGTTATTTTCCGCCACGTAACATGTACTGAATTGACAAGTGACCGCCACGCAAACGGCTCACTTTTAGGGTCGCAGTCCCCGTATTTTGGTTGATCGATGAAGTGATGTTTTTGAATGCGAGACTAACAAATGCGGCCAACAATTTTATACTACCGCGTGGATGTTTTGTTATCATTAAGAACGCTTTATATTAAGGATAAATAAAATAAATTCAAAAATTAATTTAAACGGATATTCATGAAACTCAACGAAATTAATGGTTCATGAATACACGTTACACATGTAAGATACACGTTACTCGTGGCATGTGAAGGTTTAAGGTTGCATATCAAAGTTTGTTTAGGAAGGAGGCAGAGGAGCATACAGTCCACCTAGTGGTAAGCGCATACTGTCGCCCACGGACATCCGTGGTACATGACACCTTCAGTCCAGAATGACTAACGTCGGCATGTAGGAATGGGTTTGGAGAAAGAGTTAAGAAAATGGGGAGAGATAGAATAGGATGGGATAGGAGTGGGCTCTGGCATACTCACTCGCTACCGAAACATGTACGAACATTGGGGAACAGGATAAAGTGAAGAATTCTGAGCAGGTATGTTGTGAAATTCTTAGAGAAATCGTTACGAAAAATGTACGCATTGATTTTTATAAACTGTAACTAGGTTTCGACGACGGCCCCCGGGCGCCGGCCTCCCCCCAAATAAAAAAAAAATCCACCAATGGTAAGACATCGCCATGATAAATAATATTAGTTTGAACACCAATCCGATATGTCTAACCGTTTCGGAGATGTCATCCGGAGAATTTTGTGGGGCGGCCATCTTGGAAATAACCATAAATTCTTAATCAGGATTCCCCGAACCTCCCAGATATCAATTTTCATCCAGATCGGACAACTTAAAATTTTGGTGGTGGGGTAGTCCGGTCGCTCTGGGCTTCGGCCTACCTTCGGCCTACCGCCTCGCAAATTCACTGGGACCTCTAATCGAAATTTCCACTTTGTATGGCAGTCATCTTGAAAAATGGCGGAATAAAACAAAATCAAAATCCTGAATCAGGGATCCTGAATCAGGGTTCCTGAACCCCCAGGTATTAATTTTCATCCCGATCGGAGAAAGGTGAAAAATGGCCGTCATCTTGGATTCGCCATCTTAGAAAAAAAAAATCTTCTGTGAGAGAAGAGTGGCGACGAGGCTAGTCTATTTATTGCGAAGTTAATTTTAAAGCGTTGCACTTACGCATTTTCGTAAACGAAATAGTAGTGGAAAGATCCAGCGCGCGTTAGCCGCAACTGGCAGTAGATATCAGTGTCAGTGATGAGTACACCCGCGCCGAGTGACTCGGTGAGCAGCTCGGCGCGTACGTCCTCGATCGGCTCACGATACCACTCCAACCCCGTATACTGGTTACGGACGAACTCGGCTTGCTCGTCACCCTTCTCCTTTTCTACAATGTAATTGAAACAGCTATTGTATTGCAAACATCATCCGCTGATTAAATCGTAGTTAGATGTATTGAAATGCGGTACTTACGATTATCTGATATTACATAATTAGTGTAGAGATACACTTTTCGGCCCAACAAACTTGGACCGGGACTGAATTGTAAATAGCAGCCTTTTTCAAACCTGAATGGACAATAAAACACTTTAAATAAATAAATAACTTAACCATAGACTTCTATTAATTAGTAGCAATTTAGCAATAGCCAGAGCATTGCAATCAAGTGTGATCTTTTTTATATTCCCTTTTCAGGGCGGGTATTCTTTTACGAACCGGTAGAGCGTGGAGTCCTGATGTTCGCCATGGTTGAGTGTGATAACGCGGATGGGTGAACGCGCGTCCGCTGGCGTTCCCGCGCCCGCCGCCAGTGTGGCGCCACTCCCGGATCGGCGTAAGCCCGCGCCCGCGTTCGACGCCGTAGCCTCCGCGGCTGCGCAGCGCTCGATCGCCATCTGTCTCTATGTTAAATAATACGAACATACATAAATACAAGGAACTTATAAAATATAACATCATATTTCGACTGATAGTCACTTTTTTCGACTATAGACAAACAAGATGAGTCCGCTTGTGCTGTTGCAAGAGTGTGGAGGCGGGGCGACGCGGGAATCCCCGGGGATCGCACCCCTGAGAGTATAGACCGTAGTATAACCGTATAATCTGAGAGTAGTATAACCGTAGAGATGAGGACTCACTTGTCTTGTTTGTTTATAGACGCAAAAGCCTTGTTAGAGAGATTTCAAATATATTATTTTTTATGATGATTACATTTATATTATACTAGCTGTGTCCGGCATGCGTTGCTTGCCCGGCAATTTTTTTGCACATAATATATAGCCTATGTCAATCTGAAATAATGTACCTTTCAAATGGTGAAAGAATTTTTCAAATAGGTGCAGTGGTTCCGGAGATTACCCTCCACATACACATAAACTCACAAAATTCGCACTCTCTCTTTATTATATTATAAGTATAGATTTATGAAGGATATAGAAAATTGTTTAATGTGTTATCAACGGTGATGATAACTTAAAAATATACCTATTATTACATTCGTTACCATATTTGTGTAAGTACAAGTGATGAATTTTTCTAATATGATTTCAAATACTCTTGATAATATTTCCATTAAAGAAATATGTTAAAATGATATTTATTTTGATGTAACTGCTAATTATGACATTAGGCACAAAATAACTTAATTTTTTTTTAATACTCCATTGTTAAGCTCTGCTTGTATGTACTGGACGATAGAGGTGGGGCTCGGACGTCCGGTCAGGGTGCACATCACATCGCTCTAGTATCGTCGCTGTAATAAAATGCGCGGTAACCTTTTCAGTGACGGATTTCTCTTGGATCCTCCTCGCGTAATTACTCTTCTCGCGTGTCAAAGTATTGGGCATATTAAATGTTTTAGATACCATGTACAAGTTTAGAACCCGTTTAGCAGCCCGTTTACTGTAAGCGCAGGCGCGGGTTCCCGCGCGCTTATATAAACGGCGCGCTCGACAGGCGTGACGCGGCGCCGTGCGAACAACAGGATACAGTTACACTGCTTTGTGTGCCTCCATGCTCCATGGACACTACATCTATCCACCTTGTTCATATACACAGCGAATTTAGTTTTGTTGTAACTTCATACTTGTACATGAGTAGTTTGAGAATATTACACAGTGAATATAAGACTTGTGAACACTGGAAACCTATTACATATCAGCATAGGCAATATTATCATAATTAAAAACTACATAATTATGTACCTCTGTGAAACTGAAATTTGTGAAACTTTTGATACAACAAAACATTATTTTGATGTTTTTATAAATAAACTTATTTATAAGACAAGTAGTGTCACCGTTATCAATACTGTGTGGTAAATGCAACTTTCCAAGGTAGTGATAACATTATCAAAAACTCAATAAGTGAATGGTAATGGCATGTTACGGTTATTGTGAGTTGGAACAATGGACTTACATGATTTAATGACATGCACTAACTTAAAATAATAATTTTATTTACTCTAAAACTGTTATGTTAAAAAGCTTTCTAAATTGAAACTACCTGTTTTTCTTGTTTTTGGAAATGCAAATAATTATTATTAAGTGATAAAACAATTATTTATAATAAGATTTTAAAGAGCCGCTAAATAAAATAGTGTGTATTTCTACAATTTGAAAGAGTTATTAAACTAATCCTTCCCTATAATGTATGTGAAAGTTTCTCAGCGAACAATAGAAAGAGGTATCGTAGGAGTTACTTTTATGTATAAATAAAGAAATTCACAAAAGAACCAAAGTCAGGGACTGCTCAACGGATCAGTAAGCCGAAGTGGCGACGAACAGCTGACATTTGTCACAGGACTGATAACCGATGAGTTGGACAAGTCCTAGAGTTGGGACCGCGTACCGAGAAATTTAATGTTAGACGCTCTCTGACCAGGTGGATGAATAATTTAGAAATTCAATGGTAGTGGGTGAATAGCGGAAGACAGATTGTGGTGGCGTGCCTTAGGCTCTCCTATATCCAACAGTGAAGAGACATAGATGATAGTAGACTAATAATATTAGGTTATTGATATATTTTGAGACATTGTTGACATTATTTAGTGCAATTAGATAGACATAACTTATTATCCTTATTAAGAACATTAACAGTTATGTTATGATAGATAATATGAGGCTATTTGCAATGTATTAGATCTAATTAGATGTAATTGGAACTGTTATTAGCATTTTAACTTATTTTTGCATATCTAATGGAGCAGGACATTATGGGAGATGTTTAGAATATTACATAATACTATTTTTATATTTTTCCTAAGCTGTTGGTATTGGATTTTCTGTACGTTACCAAGATATTTTTAAGGACATACATCCCTCACGCACAAGACAATGTACACGAGGAGGGCCAGTTACAGCAGTGGATGTAAAAAGAGCTCATTATGGTATTAGATTTTCTGAAATCATGTAGACTCAGTTGATAAAATCTAATTAAAAATTGCCCTATAAATAAAATAATTAACTAATTTCTTTAAATAAAAAATTATAATTATATGTCCTACATTTTCCCCAAAAATAAAAGAAATCATGATTATTACAGAAATTAACAGAGTTTTAAGCCGTTATTTAATTTAAATAGAGTTTATAAGTAAAGAGGAACAGTCTAGAATCGTAACTAAAATTGTAATTGATTCTTTGGCGGGAGCTCGAAGGGTACGGTTGAGTTTTTCTTTCATTATTATAAAAAATATGTATTGAGACTTTGTGGTTTAATAGTGATAGTTTATTAACGTTTAAAGTGTCATGTTTGTGCATTATGTTTGTGATAATCAAATAAGAATCAAATCAAAAAGCATAAGACTGAGTTTTTCGTGTCCTTCCATGGAATACAACTGTCCTCAGTAAACCTACTATCGCTTTACTGAGCGACGCCAAATTTATTTGAAAATAATTTACACGTGACATTGGCAAAACAGTCGTCGCACTTGAGTCGGCGACTGATACTGCCATCAAACTGTAAAAGAAAATTGCCATTTAAGACTAAGGAGTAGGAGTAGGTTCTAAGGAGTAGGTCACGTTCAATTACGAATATTTATATAGAGTAGTTATAACATAAATTACAAAATAATTATGGAACCACCTGATTTTAAAAGAGGGAAAATTCACAAGTTCAGCAAGTTATTTAAGAAAGTTTTCTTCATAATTAAAAATAATATATAATTTTTAATAGTCATGTTTCAAAAAGGTTACTATAAACCTGATGTCATTACGTAATATATTCCAAATTCGTCTATAAATCTCTCACAAACACATAAAGAATGGAGATTCATACTACAAATTATTCATGGTTATGTATGTACTCTTATTAGATTTCATTGTCACACTTAGTTGATTAAAATCACACTTCTGTTTGTGATTATAATAAAGATGGCGACTTAAAAAATTAGCTTGGTTTGCAGACGTTTGAGACTACAAATTGTTGTTATTGAATTCAAATTATTTAACAATATTAATTAATACGACATAGAATATTATTTTATTGAAGAAAATCGATAAATGACAAAATAATTCTTTCTTGTGACAATTGAGACTATTGTCTCAATTGCTTACATTGAATGGCACAATAGGAGTGAAGTGACATTAAACACTTGTAAATAACTAAAAATGAACACAAATTCATGTTTTGTTTGAATTTAGAGTATCAATTCAAATAATGTTCTATGAACTTTTGATAAATTTTACTTTTTTACAATCAAAGATAACAAGTGTCAAATGTAACAACAACTTTATTGCTGTTAACATAAAATATTTATTTAATAATTTAAATAGGGTTTTTAATATTTTTCCGTCATCTAGTATACATTCCTGAATATATAAAGAGGCTGATGTCTTGCCTTATTATACAATGGCCTTTTTATATTCTGGAGTACTGTAAGTTATTATTTAAAAGACAATAATTGTTTTTTTTTTTTTTTTATAGACTAGTGGGCGGACGAGCAAGCGGTCCCACGTGACGGTGAGTGTTACCGCCGCCCATGGACACCTGCAGCACCAGGGAGTATGCGGGCGCGCCGCCGACCTTGCAAAATCCTATTCACAGCTCTCTTGAAGAACCCCATATCGTAGCTCAATGGAAAGACCTCTTGAGGCAGTACGTTCCACAGCCTACGGGTTCGCGGTATAAAATAATTTTTGGACCGTTCTGTGAATTTGTTTTAATATTTGTACATTGTAAGCCGTACAGACTAAGCAGAGGGTTAGAGACTTTCCGATATACCTTGCAGGTATGTCTTGTGGGAATGCAGCGTGTACTCTCCACAGACTGTATTCCCACAGCCACTGGGCACACTCGACTGGCCACATTACCCCTCTCTCACAGAGCCTTGAACTACCTTGAAATGTACTGCATATCCTACTTTATTGTATTTCCCCAATAGACGTATGTGTTTTGGTATGTCAGAGCCCATTTCCATCCTATCCTATCCCTCTCCATTTTCCTATTGATTATAATTATAATCCTATTCCTATTGATGTTAATAAATAGTTCAATATGTACTGGTTCTTCAAGCTTTTGAAAGCACCCTTAAACCAGTCGGAAACCTCCACTAGCCTTTTCTGGATTTGCTCATGAATGAGTTACATATTTATCAAGATTAAAAAGTTGGACTTAACTTTTTAATTTATTACATCCATATGGTCATTGATACTGCAATATTGCATAACTAACAGTGTCAAATACCACATAACTACAAAAGTAGCAAAAAGTGATTGGCTTAGACCCGTATCAACAGTTGTATGCATCCGCTAATCAGAGTGCTTAAAATCAAACTTAGTCGAAATCGCAAGACAAGTATCCAATAAAAAACAACATCAATACTGCATATCTAGAACAGTAGTAGAACGTGAACGTGAACGTTGTTTCTATCCATTCGTAAGGGTATTGTTAAGTAAACTACCAGGTACATTGTCTAGTAAACACTACAATTAGTTAAATATTATCAATATAAAAACAATTTGTAGTTCATACAAGTCTATGATAAAAAAAAATATTTGCTGTTCTGTAAAAATGGCCTTAACGTAGTTACACGGTATTTAAAACTGTTAGTACGCGGTGTTGCAGTATCACCGATAATATGATGTACATCTAAAAACTTTTTATGTTAAATAGTAAATCAGTTTTAGTCCGATACATTCAAATGTTTCAATTAAAAAGCCATTCCGGGACAAAATAATCGGTTGATTAGAACATATTTACGTTGTATAAAGACGAATGAAATATTGAATTTGAAATTTAAGACTAAACAAATAAATTTAAAGAACTTACCGGTTGTTATTAAATCCCTATATACGAATCAAATAGTGCATGGTTTATTATCACATTTGTAGGCTCTGACAATAAGAAAACAGTCTTGATTTATTATAGAAATATAATAATATAGTTATTTAAGGAATCAGGTTATAGAATTGATTAAATAAATTTGACAGTTTCGTCCTCAAAATGACCTTGTTCGACCATGACATTTCGGCGTTTCGATCTTACAATTTCGTAGGATCATTATTATAAAATATAATCTGTGGGAAAGGATCGAATACGAATATTCTTAACATCCCTAGTAAATATGTTTAAAACAGTGCCGGTTTTTGTTGAAGCTGTTTTATTGCTTTTTGAAATTATCTCTGCGACAATCGATACCTACACTTTTTCATGCGGTGAAACCATTGTGTGAATCATTCAATTTACCCTTTTATAGGCACCTCTTCAACAGCCGTTTGGAAGGCCATTACTGCCTCTTCTTCATTCACGAAACGTATTCCTCCGAGTTTATCCTTAATTTTTGGGAATATATAAAAATCACAGCGCGTAAGGTCGAGACTGTATAGCGAAAATTTATCTGGCGGAGTGAGTGAGCTGGGGCTTTGTCGTAATGAAGAATCATTCTGCTTCGTGGGCGTCCTTCTATGACTTTCCCCAAACAGTCTGGTGTTTCTGTTTTTTTATTTTCTAAATTTATAGTAGCAAAGTGGCCCGTAAAGCAAACTTCGCTCAAATTGTGAGGAATCCGTCTAGCACAAAGCTTCCTCACCAGTAGCTGATCTTGTAAAATAGTCTGAACTTGACTCTTATCAATACTAAATGATGCCCGTATCAGCTGATATGTCGTTCGTTTGTCTGCATCCATAATGTGCCGCCCAGTTTTGATGTTTTTGTCGGAAGGTAAACCCGATGGTCTGGAGTGACTCCAAGATATTTGGTATTCCTAGTCCAAGGGATAATTTCACCGAAAAGGTATATCGGGAGTGAGAAAAGACGAGGCCTGAAACTACGAGCTCCGCTCATAGGGAAAAGGGAAGCACATGGCTGAACTTTTCTTGAGGTTTACCTCAATCCTCCATCTCACAAACCACTCATACAGGGTGGTGACTGCGCGTTGGAGGCGTAGAGAGACACGCCGTAGGTTCCTATCTGAGGCGTAGAGGGCGGTGTCATCCGCAAAGAGGACAAGCTCTATTCTAGGGGAGTGGGAATAGAGCGTGGGTGCTAGAACGGAGCCCTGAGGGACTCCACTCTGATTAAGCGAGGACAGAGTACGAAAGGCGAAAGGTGCGATTGGTAAGGTAGTCTCGAATGATGAGAATGAGACTTTCAGGCACCTCGAGTTGGTACAGTTTATAGATTAAACTGTTGCACCAGACCTTATCAAAAGTCTCCGCTACGTCGAAAAAGATCACTCACTAGTGTCTTGAAGGGTCTGTTTTGGTTGAGACCTGTGAGGATTTACTCCATTATTCGGTGCACCTGTTGGACACACGAGCGATTGGCTCTAAAGTCGAACTATTCATCGATGAGTACCTATGCCTTTTGAGTTGATGTGACTCAGTAGGCGAGAAAGGAGAATTCTTTTGTAGATTTTAGCCATTGTATTCAATAGACTAATGGGACTCTAACTAGAGGGTTCCGAGCGGTATTTACCCGGTTCGGGGATGCCGATAACGACTGCTTCTTTCCAAACTGCTGGAAAGAGATGATGTTTCATTGCAGTATTGTAAATAGTCACAAGAAGTGCAATCAAGTTCAATCGATTCCATCGACGCCGGATGATTTTTTACTTTTGAGATTTTTAATGATATCCTGAACTTTAGTTACTGTAATCGGCAGAAGGGAGTCTAATGGGGAGATAGAGGCTCGACGCCCTATCTCTCCGTCAACCAAGTCGACGTGTGACGCTTCAACCAGTTGGCGGCTAGGGGAGCATTGGGCTTTCAGGGTGTCGGCCAGACATTCAATCTTCTCAACATTGTCAAATGACGGAGGGCCGTTTGGTCTAGTCAGTGGGGGCATAGAGGCAGTATTGTCTGCTTTCATAGATCGCGCCAACCGCCAGTAAACTGTGTGTGATGGCGCGATTTCTGACAACAGATCGTTCCAACTCTTGTTTTTGAATGTAGCGATTCGATTTTTTATGTAAAGCTGTAAGTTTCTGTAAAGCTCGCATCCTGCGCCTACTCTCTTCACAATGGAAGGAGTCGCAAGCATGGATGTTTGCGTGCTTGGCTCTTATCAGTTCCCTTATGTCCTCAGGGAACTCCCATCGGCTATCATTCGCCGCCGGGACCCGCCTAGAGGAGCTTTGGATTATATCCTTAAGGTGGCCAGAGACCGCCGTCCGCCATGCTAGTCAGGTTGTTTGGGATCAGTCTAGGTGGGGGAGCTTGAAACCTTAAGGGCTTTTTCAAGCTTGCTCCAGTCAATAATAGTCTTGTCATTGATGGATCGGTCTGCCGTCCTAGTTTCATTACTACGGGGTGGTGTTTGGAGTCAATGTCTAGTACGTCGGGTCGGTGTGTAAAGTTATGACGGTAATGGGTTGGAGTCATTGGAGTTATAACGTGAAAGTTGAGTTGGTTAATGAATCTGTCAAGACGTTTACCATTCTGGGTGGACGTGTGGCTATTGAAACTAGGGTGTTTGGAGTTGAGATGACCTGCCGGGATGACTGAGTTATCCAGATCGAGTAGTGAATGGAGGTCCCGGCCATGACTCTAGACAAGGGCGTCGCCAGCCAATGGGCCGGGGGGAGGGCAAGATGAGAGAGAGGATGAGAGAAATATGAATTGTAGGTACAAATACATTTTTTTTACCCGCGGAATTAGAAATTTGACAATTTGCAACCACAGCGCCAGTCAAATAAGTTCGCACTTGTTCGATTATTTATTAAATAGTTTGGAAAATTGTTTAATGCCTATAATAAAGGATATAATGGCGAAACAAAAAGATTCTAATAAAAGGTAAGTACTTTTCCTATATAAACATACTATTAGAAAAACTTGATGCATTGAGAGCTGCCGTTGAAGAAAAAGCAAGGGTAGCACAATATACCTACATCTAGTAGTTCTTGCAATCGCACAAGAATGACAAGTACATATTGTCACATATCCTCCACATTTGACCCATTTGCTACAACCTCTAGATGTGGGTATGTTTCGTCCTTTAAAACAGAATAGGAGAAAGGAACTTGAATTTCAAAATGATAATCCTTGTGAAAAGCCCACAAGGTTTAACTTTTTGAACATGTTTACAGCAGCGTACACCTCCACAATGGATTCAAGATCATTAGTAAACAATACCTTCAAAAAGGCAGGTATTTTTCCTCTCAATTGTAATGGTATTCCTGACCCTGTCGTGGCACCATCATCGGTGACATTTAACAACTTAAAATGAAAATCAAGGATGTTCTGAAGAAGGGAAAGAAAATAGGGAACCTCGACCAGGATCTTCCGGAATAAGTGACAATACCACAAATACATTTTGAAAATAGCACAAATGAAGAAATATTCCAAAGCAAAGAAGCCAAAAGTACGGAAGGCCACGTTTATGCACGTAAGGCAATAAATAAAAATATAAATGTATGTGGCACTTGCAATTGTGATTTTGAATCTGATGTCAAGACTAAAAATGGCTGAATGGATACAGTGCGTATTGTAAAACTCGGTATCACATGCAGTGTCAGAATGTGTTACATTCACACTTCTATTTTTGTTCTAATTATTGTGAAATATCAGACTAATTAGTTGGTAATCATTCATTACTTAAACTTTAGAATTGTGACCAGTAATATGTATTCCTAGAATTTTATGTTAACATATAATATGATGATCTATACAGGGACGTAACTAGGCTAAATATCACCCGGGGCAATACCTCACTTTGGCGCCCCCCCCCCCCCCCCCCCCCCCTTCACCCACTTAAACGAAGAATGTCCAACCATGACCAATGAAACGAAAACTCTCCTAAACAACACTCCTGAGATTGTTACCAAACATTTACTATACTTTTCATAATTAACTTGGGTAGGTGGTAAGTAAATGCTCGATTTCAAAGGTAAAAAGTTAATTTAATAGTTATTGAAATCACGCAATCAATACATATACAGAAATTAATAGTTACATAGTGTATTAGGCCTATACAGTTTACACGTATATTTATGTCTAAAAGATTCTGAAAAATAGTGAAAAACTTTGGTGAAACTTAAAACCTGAATACGAACTAAAATTTTACTTTACGACTTTTTGTAGCGCAAAAATCCTTACAATTTCGTCAAAAGATAGTTTAGAAGCTCTTTGGTGCTCTATGGAAATGATCCCAAGGTTGGTAAGTCGTTGCTGTCCTGTCAAGTCCTGATAACCGAAAGCGAAAAATGCAATGGCTGACCCCAGGTCAAACGCCGCAACAGTGCCGTAAGGCAAAGCTTACCAATAAAAAGGTAATGGTAACTGTTTGGTGGTCTATTCATGGTGTTATTCACTATAGCTTTCTCAGGTCTGGTCAAGCAATAACAGCAGATGTTTTGATTAAATAAATATGTTACATTTTAGAAAAAAACAAGATTTAATTTTTCAGTACAAATCGGCAATTTCATACTTTAACCCCTATTATAAGAAATAAATCACATTTAAATTATCGCCAACTTCCACGATCTCTATAGACTATAGACCAATCAAAATCGAGTACCTTCCCGCTAGCCGGCGCGCACCGCGCTCTAAATCTTTCTTCCCATTTGCAGACTTTTCTGGACTCTGGAGATATCCTTATGACGCAATAACTCAAATCTTTGGAGCGCCAGTTTAAAATTTTATTAAATAATTTATTATTTTTATCTTCCACTTGTATTTTTTGGAAAACAACAATTGCTATTTTGGCGCCCCTGAAAACCCGGCGCCCGGGGCACAAGCCCCGTCCGCCCCCCCCCCTAGTTACGTCCCTGGATCTATATAAATAAAAATTAAATGTTGTTCGTTGGTAAGCGTATCACTTGCGAATAGCTGGATCGATTTGGCTATTTATTTAAAAAAAATGATCGTAATAGTCCGAATAAGGTTTTTAGGGAAAGAAAAATTGGAAAAGTTGCCCGGAAAATTGGAAAATTCGGGAAAAACTGAAAGTTTTGTATGAACTTATTGAAATTATTGTATTATTGAAATTTGGAGAGGACAACGTATGTCAGCTAGTTGATAATAAAATACAAAATTTCATTTTATTTAATAATTTCCTAATGTTAAAATGTGATAAGACTAATAAATCTGTGATATGACTAGTTAACCGCTAGTCATATCACAGATTTATTAGTCTTATCACATTTTAACCAAGATCGTATCACACAATATATTCAGTTTCACCTATTATTTTATGAGTTATAAAAAACTGATTTACATAAAATATATTTTACAATATATTTTTAGTTTTAAATTTTTACGTTTAAAAAAGTCTTATAAAATATTGTCAACACTTCCAGTTACCTCACTATAGTGGTACACCCAAAACGGTTTACTATCACCAATTAACCAAGTTTTATCTTACCTACGTCTGATCTTACCTCACATAAAATTGAAAGAGATTGTGGGCAGGGCACATAGCTCGAAGAACCGATGGCCGATGGGGCAGAAGGGTTCTCGAATGGAGACCACGTACCGGCGGACGAAGCCGAGGACGTCCATCTGCTAGATGGACAGACGACCTCATAAAGGCTGCGGGCACCCGCTGGATGCAGGTCGCTGCCGATAGGTCTAAATGGCGGACAATGGGGGAGGCCTATGTCCAGCAGTGGACGTCCAAGGGCTGAAAAGAAGATGGTTTCAGACATTGTTTAAAATAGTTTTGTTTTAAGATTTACATTTAACACGTTAAAAAATAAACATTTTGTAAATGGAACTGTAATCCACAACAAGATTAAAATGTAAAATAATATAATCGAAATTACAAAAATCATTAACTTATTTAGTTAGAGCACATATAAAACTCACAGACTACCTTGAAAAGTATTACATTTCAGACTTTATGACATTCCCCAATGTACGTACGTCTTTCTGTAGTGAGTGAGATATGCCAGAGCCCATTCCCATCTCATCATAATCCTTCTCATTTTTCCGACCTTCATAGATCAACAAAGGTAGGCAGCGCATCCGGGAGCGTGCTGACATTTGTCATTTTGGACTGATGTCGGCATGTGCCGCGTGTATCGACGGGTGATAGTATCCACTTAGATCAGATTGACTGTATGCTGATCTGCCACCTTGTTTCTATATAGAAAAGTTACTCAATGCTGTTACAAATGAACTGCATAAAACACGTTTGTGTCTCATGACATGAGATTGGAGTTTAACACAACAAATAAACATTACAAATGGCACTTCAGTGGACGACCAGATTAAAATTTAAAAAAAGAACACAAATGAAATTCTGAAAAGCTTACCTACCTATTTATTAAGTGGCACGTAGATGATTTTTTTATTCAAGTTCTTACAAATTAAAATGCCTATAATATTTTAACGATCGATCAATATAGCTTTTAACGTCCCACTGTAGTACGTACGTCATAAAACCCATAAAATCTACCTACCTTCTGTATAAATTTCATGTTTCTAATAGTTTCAACGGTTTCGCCTCGGCGATGACAAATCAGTTAGTCAGTTAAGACATTTAATCCCAGAATCTACCAGGACGATTTTATTAGTCACCTAAATGTAGGTCTAATCTACATTAGTCTAGTCTACATCCAGGTAGATTGACAAACGAATTGCCCATGTTACTAGATATGATACGTCGGAATTAGCGTTATTAAAAACCCACGCAATAAATTCATCGAAAATAAGTAGTCCAATAGGGTCATTAAAATAGGTACTAATCGGCATGCGACTTGACTCGTATGAGTTTGTTAATGATTCCCTCAGGAACTTCGTAACAGAATTGAATTAAAAAATATCTTTCTCCTTGGTCTAATATTAAAGTCTGATTTGCCTCAGTTGGTGGATACTCTGTCATGTACACAAGATTTCAGATTCAATTCCCGGTCGGACATTCATTCGTCCGAGTCTTTGAGTGGGGCGTAATTAAGTTATTATTATTGAAATATAGGTATCTACCCTATAATAGTAGTTTATGAAACTGTTGCATAATGAGGGGTATTAAAACACGAGTGTGTGTTTTACTCTTTTTAATAGTATCACACGAGTGTTTTAATACCTGGTTATGTACAGTTTCATACACCACTTTATCTACTCTCATACATTGGTGTTGAACCTACTAAATAAAAGTACAAAGTTAAAAGAGTAAGAAATAATTTATTATATTTGGATATATCGACTTCGTTATATATGCTTAATGTACTCTTTAATATTGAGTATTTAGACCATAACGAGGAACACTTGAACTTGTCAGACAATTCCTGAAAATAGGCCGTTAGCACGTTTTCCGAAAATGAAGTAGCCTTTTTTGCATTTTCCACTCCGTAAAGTCTTCATAGCATTTATCATATAATTTTCTCGACTTTGCTGGTAATAGATTATTAGTCATTTCCGTCGCCGCATTTAAAATATCGGGCGGAGTTAAATTTTCTTCACAATCACTGCTATCGGACATTTTTAAACAAAAATAACAATATTTCCACGAAATTCAGTACAAGAAAACGCATGAATGGCTCCAAAACCCAGTATAAAACCGCGCATGCGCTAAAGTGGGCGCTGCCACAGACAAGTAAAACTGTATCGTAATGAAAAAAAAAAATGAAATGAAATGAAATTATTTTGTTTGAGAAAAAGTGTTATAATATGATTCTATTTTTAAATTTCGGTATTGTGTTTATAAAGTATGTCAATATAAATTCGTTTTGAAGTTTGTAATTCGAATTTTACGATATGAGAGTAGATAAAAAATCATTACGATTCATTTCGTTCGGGCGTCATCAACTAAGAAACAAACAAACGGGCTTTATATATCTATACTAATATAATAAAGAGGTAAATTGTGTGTTTGTTTGTAGGTTGGGGGTAACCTCTGGAACTATTGAACCGATTTCAAAAATTATTTCACAAATAGGAAAAATTATATCACTACATTATCCGTGTTATACGTGCTACATTATACGTATAGGCTATATTTTATTTTGAAATTAAAAAAAAAATAAAATAAAAAAAACACACCGAAGCGAAGCGAGGGCGGGTCGCTAGAGCATGAATATAATAAGTATAGAGTTTTCTTATCATAAATATAAATAAGTATTATCAGGATGTTTTTCGTAGAATCTACACACAGTTCAAACTATTACATATTTAATATAGTTACGATACTTACAAGATAAATCACTCTTTTATTATTAGACTATATTCAATTCAGAATATTTTTTTAAGATTTCAAAGAGATCATATTGGTACTTTGTACTGTGTGCCTTGAGTATATTCAAAATGAAAATTGTGGTAACGGGTGCTGCTGGGTACTTGGGATCTCGCGTGGCGGAGGCGCTACTCGGCGAAACTTCACCATTGCCTGTAACTGAGCTGGTGCTAGTGGACACTCAGCTTGCCCGCCTGCGGCGTCAAGACTCACGGGTTCGTGCCGTCGCTCTCGACATTACTGCGCCCGGCTCCGCCGAGAAAATTGTCGATAAAAGTTGTGACATCCTCTTTCACTTGGCTGCTATAGTCAGTGGTCACGCAGAAGCCGATTTTGATCTTGGTTTAAAAGTTAATTTTGATGCCACTCGGGAACTCCTCGAAGTCGCCCGTCGTGAGGTTCCTTCTCTCAAATTTATTTTCTCCAGCACAGCGGGAGTATTTGGTGGGAATCTGCCACCGATAGTCGACGATCTGACGGCAGTGACGCCTCAGAACTCGTATGGAATGGCAAAAGCAATGAGTGAACTACTGATAAACGACTACTCGAGGAAAGGATTTGTGGACGGGCGTATAGTGCGTTTGCCCACAGTGAGTGTTCGAGCAGGAACAGCTAATAAAGCGGTTACTTCTTTCGCAAGTGGCATCGTACGAGAGCCACTTAATGGAGAGGAGGCGATATGTCCAGTGGCGGAAGATCTAGAAATATGGATTACTGGTCCTGCTACGGTTGTTCGCAATATAATACATGCAGCGACTCTGCCAGCAGTAGACTTCGGCGCGTGGCGAGGTGTTAACCTTCCTGGAATAAGTGTAACTGTCAAAGAGATGGTTCAAGCGCTGGAAGTGGTGGCCGGCAAGCAGTACGCGGCAAAGGTGCGCTACGAGTTCGATGAACATATTAGTCGCATAGTCGCCTCATTTCCGGCCAAGTTCGATACAACGCGGGCTCGAGCTCTAGGATTCGTTGTGGATGCTAACTTCGCCGATATCATTCGCGCTTATATTCGTGATGATTTAAAGAAATAAAACTAAATATACCGTAATCGAACAGATTATAGCATTTTTTTTTTGTTGCGAATTGAGTATGCTCACAGTAGGGTTACTGTAGGTACACATACATATTATGTAATATTAAATTTGTTGTAAGAATAAAAATATTTTCTATAACCCAACTTAGACACATACTTGACCGGATTTCTGACCTATCAGGCTATTGATCTTTGACTCTCAATTGTTATCGTTTATTAGTGGCCCAACACTTCAAAGATACCGTCGTGTAACCAAGATTCAGTGACTATTATGTCATGATTACACGTTAAGATGTTTGTGTAAAACTCAATGTTTATGTTCCTACATTTTGTTTTCATTTTTCCATTTTTCCATTTTTCATTCCTTTCTACATTTTTCCTACAGTTATGTTCATACTCAATACTACACCTCTTACATTTTGATTTTACAGCTTACATTTTACAGCAGATTTATGGGTTTATTATTTTGGATATTGACTAAATATTGTAAAATTGTAATAGGAATAATAATTATTTATTATTGCTATTACAATTTTACATAAGGCCATATGTTGGGTATTCGTTCTGTAGTAATTATTGTCATACAAATGTGGAGTAGGGTGAGTATGTTTTAAAAATAATAAAAATAAGTTATTGTTTTTTAGTAGATTACATAATATTGAGAAGTAAAGACGAATCGTAATACAAAATAAAAATGCAAATACAACTATTACACAATAAGTGACTATACTGAGTAACTATGTTATCTTCTTGAGGTTTGAGTCTGAGGTAATTGGGATCGTAGCCTGGAGGAGAGTTGTTGCTGTGTAAGTACCTATCTATATCCGACAGTTGTTTGTCCATACGTAACGATGACCGAATCCTCTGGCTTTTGGTTTGGTTTCGAGAAGTTTTTTATTGCGAAGCGTAAGATGTTCAATTGTTCACTGATAGGTATGTATGATACTAGCAAAACCCCGCAGATGTTGTTCTGACATAGAAGTTGATGTGCTGCAGCGCCATCTAGTGGCGAGTTACAACAAAGTAGATAGCATAAAAACCTTCTCCATGAAAGTATACATATATGTGCCAACTTTCATGGCGATCGGTCAAACGGTGTCGAAGTTCAGCGCCGGCTCTAGCCCATGTAGTGGCCGGGTGCAATTAATACCCTGGTGCGCGATCAAAATGGAATACTTACAGTTATATTTTCACTACGGTGTAGCGGTAAAACACAAGATGCGGCACGCGTACACGCGCCTTTGCAGATGCCGCGTCCCTGGCAATTTGAATTTTATATCATTCTAATACAGCCGAATTCGCAATGATTGTCGGCGTCTTTTCAAACAAATAAAAACAGATGCCGGCAATCGGCATGCATGCGCCTTTGGTACCTATGCGACACTACGCCAATATAGTTTTTAATTGTCTGTTTTAAGGCTGATTTCACATTGAAACAAAAGCTATTGTATAGAGGGTGGAAAAATATGACTAAATTATTTATATTTTTAAAGGAGCGCTCGTGGTGCGCCTTGCTACCGTTATCGGCGTCGGCCATAACACGGGCGCAGGGTCTTTGAGAGCGCCGCGAGCGACGCAGGCTCTTTGGAGGCATCGCGAGCGGCGCTCGGCGCCCCCTAAGACCCTGCGCCCGTGTGCGCTGCACACCCTGCACCATAGGTAAAGCCGGCACTGTCGAAGTCTATTAATCTCCAATATACCAACATCCTCTTTTATATATATATATATATATATATATATATATATATATATATATATATATATATATATATAGAGAATATATATATACCTATAGATTAGGCTCGCCGATGACAACTGATATGTCCTGCGTAGAGAGGCCCTTGTATTTTCTGACTGCACACCTTAGTCTGCAGTGTCCGTAGTAAGTTTGAATCGCGTCACAATAGGGGGCGGCTGCAGTGTGTGAGCAAATTTTATGTCAATGTTTTCGATTTTTTTGCCTAGCCTTGTCTGCTATCTTTATTATGACACCAGTGAGGTTCTTGATATTACTTTCTGGGATGCCTATGATCTCCAAGTTTTGTTGTCGCGCCCACTGCTTCTGCTTAGCACAATCATGTTCGACTACAGTCATTTTCTTTTGCATACCATTTATGTCATTGCAAAGGAAAGAATTCTCCGCCTCACGACGCTCAATGTTCTTAGTTGCATCAATGATTTCTCAGCATCACTGTCTCACCTCACCTACTGTCTAGAGATTGTACCGACGTTTGTAATTCATTTATAATTTATTGCTCGAAATTCAGCGGTAATTAGGTCTGTAATCATACATGGAAGCTCATCTCGCGTATGCTGTTAGCGAAATCGTCTTCTCGAGATTCTATATAGCCAATGGAAAGCGTCGCGTTTTAGTGTTATCATTATCTTCGCTAAGGTTATTAGCGAAGTTAATGAATACATTAAAACGCTAATAATTCCACAAGCGTTATTATCATCCTCGCCTAGAACGGCCCTCACAGGTGCATCAGAATTATTTATTACTTTTTGGCTGTTTTACTTTACAACCCGGCACACTTCCAAGATGATTGTTTCTTAAAGTTGGTAGCAGGGCCGTCTTTACCAGGGGGTGCAAGGGGTGCGGTGCACCCCGGGCGCTCACCTTTTAAAGGTAATGAAAAAATATAACGCTATAGTAAACAGTTACACAATAGGATATTTGACTGTCATAGGATACACAATAGGATATTTGACTGTCATAGGATACACAATAGGATATTTGACTGTCATAGGATACACAATAGGATGTTTGACTGTCTTAGGATACACTCCCGCACCCCGGCGCAGAATAGACTTAAGACGGCCCTGGTTGGTAGCATTCATGCCACTGCATAGCTATATATTTATTTACATGAGCTTGAGTTACACATTATTTTTTCTTTAAATTTCACTTCTTTATTAAATGCGTCACAGTTGCTCATTGTTTAAAAGTACTATCAGTTATTTATCATATGTAGTTCACATGTGGGCCAAGAGCAATACTTATCGGTAAAACGTCTTCCAGTGGTGGCGAGAAAAAGCTCGTAAGCGCCGTGCAAATTGCGGCGCTTACACGTTTTGATGTGAAGGTCTTGCGATGATGTTACGTCAGTTTTATGTAACATGCACTTAATTACCGATACTTGATTAACTTACTTATACTAGTTATACCACTCTGTCAAATAAGTTTGGGGATTTTTTGAATAAAACAAAAAATATTGCTTCAATCGTCTAAATTTATTTTGTCGTCCTCGAAATAGGCTCCACTTGACGCAATACACTTTCGTCAGCGAATAATTTATTTGTAGAAACACTTCGTATAGTCATTTTCCAGCGAGTTTCCTTTTATTACGTCAACGGACTCAAAAGGTCTGCCACGAAGTGGTAGGTAATTTGAGTTTGGGGAATAAGAAAAAGTCAAACCGGGCCATATCTGGCGAATATGGTGCTTGGTTAATGACATTCGTTGAGTTTTTGGCTAAAAAATCCCGCACGATGATTGAGGTGTGAGGCGGCGCATTCTCGTGGTGCAGGTATCCAAGAATTGTTGTTCCTCAAATCTGGTCTTTTCCGACGAATATTCTCTTGTTATCGCCTCATGACGCCCGAACAATAAGGTTTATTGACTGTTTGACCCTCAGGGATGAATTTGGAGTGGACAACACCACGATTATCAAGGAAAACAGTCAACATGATTTCGATTTTTGAGTGGCTATGACGTGGTTATTTCGGTTTCGGTTCGCTATCGAAGCACCATTCCGAAGCTTGTTGGCTGGTTTTTATGTCAAACTCATAAACCTACATTTCGTCACCCGTTATGATGCGTTTCATGAATATGGGATTCGCATTGGCTCGTTCAATGTCTGTAGCAACCTGTTGGCGGGTATCTTTTTGAAGAAAATTTAGTTCCTTCGGAACAAGCCGCCCCGCGACGCATTTCATACTTAAAACATCAACGAAAATGGTGCTTAAAACTTAAAACGGATTCGTGACACATGTCAACTTCCTGAGCTATTTCTCTTATGCTAGTGCGACGACTTGCCATCACCGTGTCCTTCACCTTGTTGATATCTTTTTCAGTCGAAGACGTTGAAAGTCGACCAGTACGAGACAAGTCTTCAACCACTTCATGGCCTTTTTTGAATGCTTTACCACTCATTGAATGCTTTTTTGTACCGCTCATAGGCTCTCGTTTTTGACAAAGTCGATTCACCGTAGGCCTTCTCCAACATTTTCAATGCTTCCGCACAAGAAATATTGTAGGCAATACAAAATTTGAGGCCAATTCTTTGTTCGATATTTTTATACATTGGAAAATTCGCAAAGAAGGTACACTCCAGGTCGTCTAGCAAATATGAAAATGTCTACTATTTGACAGATCGCGCCAAACTTTACAAGAAAATTAATTACAATAGTGCCAACCTAACAGCAATATATTTTCACACAGGCATTTTACGCTTTTCAAAATTCCCGATACTTATTTGATAGTATGTATACCTACCAGTATTTACGAGTATTATTAACTACGCGATCTATAATATAAACAGATTACACTAATACAGTACAAATCTGTTTCACTGAAGGTTTGCCGCTGACGTTGTGACGTCACTCACTCAATTAAATCTCAATAAAACTACCTGAAAGAAAAATATACCAAATCAAAAAACAAGGCAGACGTTAAAAATACACGCGCTCACGATCACGCTGAAGACGGAAGACGCTGTGATAGAGCGGTGTGGGACGTGTTGTACTCAATTTTGGATTAAACAATCTCTAATGATTTTTTTTGCGGCAGCGAATTAGTAACGTGGTAGTGTTAACAGCGCTCGCTTTTATTTTTAATATATATATATAATATATATATATATATATATAATATATGTATTTTTAATTTATTTATAATAATTTCATTTTATACAGTGGTGGTCACATAATTAAAGACACCTTCTATTTAGCTACATACAACTTTATTGATACTATTATCAATAGTGAAGATAAGTATTAATTATACTTTAATTATTATTAATCATTACGCTAACACCGTACTCTTAAAATGAAGACAATAAAGACTTGTATTTAGCAATAGTTGAGATCTTATTCGTTTTTTAACTGAATCACAAACTTTTTTAATATGCTTGCTGCTGGCCACCTAATTAAAGACAGTTTATGTTTCATGTTCTTAATTTAAAATTAAAAAAACAGCCCTCTTATATTTTCTAATTTGCCGGGAATTTTCAAGAAACGCGCTTAAAGCAAAAACTAGCTTAACTTTATCTCAGAATTAATATCATTTTCATTATATTCAACGAGCTACCATGGGAAAAAATAAAAGTCTACAATAAAAGTCTTCCTCTACAAGAAAGATCATTCTGAATTTTTATGACAAAGGTTGGTCATACAGGAAAATTGCGAATCACTTGCGATGCTCTAAAGATATGGTCATGAATGCTATCAAACATTTCAAGAAGTTTAATGCAACAGAAAACGTACCTAGGAAACCTAGACCTAGAAAAACAACCCCGCGTGGAAGACTCCAGAATGATATTGTTACCCAAAAAAGAACCGTTCAAAGGATCAGAGCTTATTCGTTTGGAAGTATTTGGTGCAGGAGGGTCGAGAGGTGTGTCGGCAAGAACAATTAAAAGGCGATTAAATTAAAATTTTGGTCCGCTATTGTTACAGTTTCCTTTGTTGGGTAAATTATTTATCATTAGGTTTATTTGTTAATATAATCGATCCAGTAGCTGTGAAAATACAGAGGATAAAATAAAACAAAAATAATTAAATTTAGGGAATTTCTGGACTACATTGGATACTTATGTGGGCGAATTGACGGTACGAGTAAAACTTCTATATCTTGTGATTGGAATTGAAAGCCGACTGAAGTAGGCAGTTGTATTAGTCGATCACTAAATAAAGAAAAGCTACCACTGACACTGAAAGATTGAACAAGGAATTTAGATTAGTGTTCATTGAAAATTTTGTATAAATAAGTCTAATTTTAAAATAATATGTCCCATAGTGAGAGTGAGTAAACGTACATATAACTCGAGTCGATGCCTCGATATGGGACAATCCAATGCATCCGCGCAGGTGGTCAGAATGCCGTTGATGGTGGGCCGCACGCGGGGTACCGGGAGGGAGGCGATTCTTTACCGCAACAATTGCACGGAATAATAGATAGATGAAAAGTAATAATTTTATTTTTAAACATAACATATTACAGAGTTACATCTAAACTGCATACTTACAATATTGCAATAGGTATTTATTACAGTGCAATATATGTAGTACATTATACTAATATAGGTAACGTAACGTTACACTATAATATACTACATATAATACTTAAATGTCAAGTTTAGGGCTTGGCATTTAGCAAATTTGTATGAAATTGTATGAAGTATCGGAATAGTTTAAATAGTTTAGATATCTATACAATATCGAAAGCCAAACTTTATCGACTGTCAAAATTAAATAAAACATTCCTTTAACTAAATATATTTGTCAGAATTTTATTAAAAAAATATCATTTTTCCATACAAAATTACTAACGACGCGAGTCAATTTCTATGGAAGGTTAACATTTTCCGTAACTTTAGAAAAAATCTTCTCCACAGATATATGATTGATTATCAATGATTGTGTATACATAGAGCCTCTTAAAAGGATGCTCGCTAATTTATAGACCCCTGGTATATGCACTATGTTACACTATCGGAACATTATAATATATTTTCTTATTAAAATTACGGATTTTCTCCAGCATAGAAACTGCCGAGCATAGCTCTCTCCATCGGTCGCTGAGGGACTTTGAATTTGTGAATCAGGCCTACTGTCAGAGACCACGTTTCGGCACCATACCTCATTACGAACAGGGCGCACTGATTGAAGACTTTCATCTTCAAACATTGTGGTATAGGCGACGAGATGTAACGCATTTTCGCAAATGCTGCCCAACCGAGTTGAATGCGCCAGTCTGCCTCTCGACTGACGATGGACTTATCTAACTGGATTGACTGTCCGAGATAGACACATTCGTCTACAACTTCTAGTGACGCCTATGAATATGACTTTTGTCTTGTTTCAGGGCAGGTGGACTGACGACTCTAAGAAAGTGGCCGGCCCTGGCTGGATGACAAGAGCGGAAGACCGTGTGTGGTGGCGGTCCTTATGAGAGGCCTATACCCAGCAGTGGAGAGACACAGACTAATTGTAATGTTAAAAAAAAATTACATAATAGTAGGGTAAATCAAAAATGATTAAAAAGAGTCTTTTCTATTGCTTTCTTGGACTCCCAAACTTCAGGAGAGCTTGGGTCGTGTTTGGGTCGTTTACATTTTATTGGAGACACTTCCTCGTGATACGAGTGTTTGCGTTTCCTCTTCAGCTTGTGGCTGGGAGGCGTGAGCTCCGTCTCGTGTTCACATTCCTTCTCCCTCTTGTGCCTTTTCTTTTTTTTCTCCGCCGGTAGTTTTATAAGACTCTTATAGTGAGGCCCAAACAAAGGATGGCGACATTTTGTCTCAGGCAGGGGTATAAAGTTAGTCTGGTTGTTCACCATGACATTGTCTTGTATAAAGTGAGGTTTAGGAATACGCTTTCGGTAACAAACAGTGCCATTCAATGGTAAGTTATACAATGAAAATTTATTATTTTCATAAGAGACTATGGGGACACTGTTGATATTTTCATTTAAACAGCCCTCATATGTCTGGCCCGTGATTTTAACTTTGCATTTAGTATCTATAACAAGCTCTGTGTTTTTTAAAACTTCGATATTGAGTCCACTGGGACATTTCAATATGAAATTTTCATTGTCATTTGTTATTAAGCATTGTCCTTGTGGTAAAATTGGCTTAAGATTAGGATTAGATGTGAGAAAACGTTTAAACGGCGATTGTTGTATAGGTTCATCATTATGACTTTGAGAGCTCTCAATTTCTAAATCTTCATCCTCCTCAAACCTAAGTCTATCGGATATTCTTGTTGTTCGAGTGGATGTTTTATCACATAAACTGAAATCATTATTTGCTAAAGAATTACTTTGACTATTAGTATAACTGTTATCATTTTTGTCATTAATATTAACTTTGTTATTCTCAGTGCTTATGTTTGCGTTATTATGTAATATTGAATTTTGTGTTGACTTTTGTCTTATTGCAAAATTTTCTGGTGTTGAACTTTCGTCACTACTGTCAAGATTAATTATTTGCCTACTTTTAATGTCATGAATACTTAAACGACTATTGTGTATTGTTTGTGTTGGTATGATATCATTGTTTGTATTTGAATTTTGACTTCTTTCAGTATAGGTTTCTTGTTTATGATTTTTCCAATGTGGCATTACCACAGTTTCCTCTGCACTGAACTTATCCTCAATAATCATATCAACAATTTCACTCTGCAGACTGGGTTCTCTTTTTTTCTTTTTGGACTTCTTTTTCTTGCTAGTGCTCATGTCGGCATCTTCAGTCGCATGTATTTCATGGTTTGCATGAATATTCTCCACTGCACCATTCACTCTTCCTTCGTCAGTTGTGTGTGGGTCAACATTCCTCTTCTGTTTCTTTGACTTCTTGGGTTTTGTAACATGGGAATTCTCAGAATACTGATCATCAAGATTACTACTCATGACACTCTCTCTCTTTTCTTTCTTTTTCTGTTTTTTGGGTGTTGGTGTTGCAAATGTTGCTTCTTCCTCTTTCACAAGTTTGTTCAGGTAAC
This sequence comes from Sesia apiformis, assembly GCA_914767545.1. NCBI lineage: Eukaryota > Metazoa > Arthropoda > Insecta > Lepidoptera > Sesiidae > Sesia > Sesia apiformis. The sequence continues at coordinate 21,100,516 of OU611954.1, read as the reverse complement.
TTTTGTCGTACAACTCTACTTCAATTTCATTTACACTGTTTTTATATTTTGATTTATTTCTAACATCAACATCACTCTCAGGTTCAATTTTAATGCGTTTTTTCTTGGGACTGTCTTTTTCTAATGATTCTTCTTTAATTTTTCTTTTTTTAGATTTTTGTTGTATTTCATCCCTGTTAGAATCATTTATCTCATTATCTAACAATCGTTTTTGTAACTTCTTCTTATAAAGTTGACCTGATTCGGATTCCTCATCACTATTTTGAACCACATCTTCTGCAGCCCTGAAATTAAAGAAAATATAAACTTTATAAGAGATATATTTAAGTGTGTACAACAAAAAAAATTAAATTCAACAAAAAGGTAATTAAATTTTCAATGGATATCAGTATGATTGCTGGCAGAAACAAAAATCCTGTAGAGTTAATGAACATATTTCCTGAACCCGAACTTTATATACAATACTAAAGCAAATGAGAATCTGAGAAGACTTGTTTTAAGGCTAATGCGAACTAATTTGATTAAACAGGCAAAATTAATAAAAGGTGGTCTATTAAGACCCTTTTATTAATTTTGCCTTATATGACATTCTCTACCAGTGAACATTTAGGCAAACAGATAATCTGGAGGGGTGCATTATAAAGTTCATATTATGAGATTTAGAAAATATACATATAAATGTAAGACATATATAAACATATACATAACACACAACAATAAAGTACATAATAGTACATAAAGCACTAATACAAGTCACATAATATCAACATTGGAAATTATATTATAGAAGGTGTAAATAGCTTCAAATATATTGGATTTATAGTCAAAATTCAGAATAAAATTGAGGACTCTGGCAAAGCATGGATCATTGCAGGAAATAAGTGTCTTCACTTCTGCAATAATAGCTCAAAGCTTCTCACTATCAGATCCAAAATCATCATCATGTAGTGACATGTGGTCAACCAATTGGAAATATAGGCCAGTTTACAACCTTTTCACAGCAATGAATATAACCAATTTCGCCCAACAGTAGGAAACAATCTCTACTATTATTGTGACAAGATTCTAAACTGGCCTATATTTTTAATTGGTTAACTATACACTTGCAAAACCTAGGTTTTGACACATTTTCGGAGAGGGAGAGTGCACGTTGCAATCTAACAGCCACTGGGCTCATACGACTGGCCTCGTTACCCCTCTCTCACAGAATACTACCTTGCCATCTCCTTTCTATAAAAAAAAATAAAGAAGACCAAAACCTAGACATCTTTGAAATGTAAGTCCTCCAAAAGAAGTAGAAGAAGCTATTGTACAAGAATTAATCACAAGTTGTGAGGCACTCATATAAAATGAAACGACAGTCAGATATTTCCATTATATACTATATGTCCCAGTGATGGGGACCTGGAACTGATAATAGGGATGCAAACATGATGTTTCATTGGATTCTGTTCACCTCTTGAGGCAGATGGATGGGTCAATTGTGTTAAAGAAGATTTGAAAGTGATGGCAGAGTACGCAATTGGAAGAAAATAGTGAATGAGGCAAGACACAAAAAGTGTTGCAGCACTTGAAAGTAAGTACTTTCAAGGTTGTTATATGTACGGTTTTATGATGTATTTATGTGCACTTAAACATCGTAATCGTACGGAAAACGTACGACTTTTTAGAGGCTTTTATTTAACTTCACATGTACGAGTATGTTTAGGTCAAATCTTGCACGCCAAATTTGAACCACTTCCTCTAAACTTACGACTTTAAAATTTAGCATGCTTGTTCAGTTCTGATCATAATACACTAAAATGATAGAAATAACCTGATGCTGCAACCACGATTGTCTCCACACGAGGGCACTCCTCAACGGTTAGTAGCATGGACACAAAACTGTGCATATACATTTTGATTGCTAAACATGATCTTCACCATGAACTGATGCTGCAGCCAGGATTGTCTCCTTATGAGGGCACTCCTCAACGATTAGCAGCAGAGATACGTAACTTTGCATGTAGGTTTAATTTTGATAGTTAAACATGATTTACACCATGAACTGACACTGCAGCCAGGATTGTCTCCTCACGAGAGCACTCCTCAATGGTTAGTAGCATGCACATGAAACTTTGCAAAACAAAACATGACTTTCTACCATTATAATTAACATTATATTATATATACTTATATATTATTTTATATTAAAGAACTGGATTGCACAAAATTAACCGGCAAGAGACCTTGTAACAATGCTTGAAATGGGTAGATTGAGAAATATTTCTAAGTAAAAAAATGTAAATAAAATTATATTAACAAAACATTTTTTAAAAACAAGCTTATATGCAAGCATGTACTAAAACAAATATTGAAAATATTGAATTATTTGTTCTCAAAAAGCTTGTCATGCAAATTGTAAATGGTACCTAATTTTATGAATATTTCGCGACAAGCTCTTTGAGAACAAATAATTCAATATAAACTTATTTTATTCGTTTTAGTACATGGCTTGCATAAAAGCTTGTTTTAAAAAAACATTTTTTTTATATTATTTTATTATATTTACAAGGAAGTACACATATCTTTAAGATGAATCTGTCTATGGGGCAACATTATAACAATGAACCAAATAGGCATGTTTACATTTATTTTTCAGAGAATCCCCGGAGGATTCCTTATAGGCTTGGAAAGATATCTCTTGATTATAATATATAAAGTTGATATTTACTTGACTCTCTGCAGAACTTTTTTTTAACTTATTTTGCATACTGCAAAAACCTGTTTTTCTTGTTATTGGCACTAGTTTAGTTTGCCTTAAATCTATTGTGTATGCCACATTCTAGCACTGATTGTGAAGTTGTTGATTTGATTGTTGATGTGATTGTGATTTCAGTGAAGTTAATTTGATTAAAACTAAATTAAGAAACAGTTTAAATAATGAAACCGTCAATGGGATGTTACTGGCAAAATAACTGATTAGAACAAGTGGAAACTACAAGGAATTTAAGCCATCCGAATAAATGTTTATACAAACTGCAAATTTGTATAAAATAAAATGATACATTTAAAAACAGTATTTTATGAATAAATTAAATAATTTAATGTAAGATTATTTTATTTCAATATTTTCGAGGTATAAGATTTATACCATGCTGGTAAAGACCTTTGCTTTTACCATCTGACAGCGATGCTAAGTACATACATATTACTATACGCGGGTGCTGGGTGTTTCAAATAAGTATTTGTCTATAAAACAGAGTAATCTAGGGATTTATTAAATCAATTTTACAAATTATTTTGTCAAAAGACAGTACTAACTTTCCTTACAAATACAGAGTACGCAGATCGGATTTTAATATAAAAAAAATAAGTGAATTTTTTTACAAGGAATATCCAGAACTTACATTGCGTCGCTATGACAACTATCACTAGAAGCGTTTACCCAGGCAAAACTATCATCAGAGGATGATTCCATGTATTTTATTGTTATTTTATTTATTTGTCATTTTATTATTAATTTGTTCTTCATATCTCTTTATCAAAGACTATATTTTAGGTTATGAAACATAACCTCCAAAAACATGTAGGAGAATGACAATGACAACTGTAATCTGAACGATAATCAAATTCAATAGTTTGAGGCGTCGAGAGCCGACCTCTTTGGTCGAGCTCCTAATTTGATTTATTTAATTATTTTTAAGTGTTCCTTTTTATATATTTTGCTTTTGTTATTTTTGATATGGGTTGTCAACAAAATTTTCAGTACATACACATGGCACTAGACTAGAAGATAGTTTTTATTTTATTAATTTATATTATAATAATAATTTTAATGTATGTTGTTTTATCAAGCTTATTCCCAACGCTACAAACGTTGTACTGTACATTGGTTCAATAAATATTCATATTTCGACGATCCTGGTTTCTTCTCAAGGTAGCTCCAGTAATATTCACGCACAAATAATTGGAGAGCATTCCTCAAAAAGTTTTTTTTTTCGCTGCGAGCATTGCTTGGTGAAATACATGTTAGTGGGATAGCCTCGATTTTTAGAGTTTTCGTTAGATTTATAAACTAAATTAAGTAGATTATATTATTTTTAGTTATATCTAGTGGTGGTGGGTGTTAAATTGTTGTAATATTTATTGAAGAGTAAGTTTTTACTGTTTTAAATATGCCCCCGGATCCGAAACCTCCCGATCCCTCCAATGAACCGACAGTAATAGATGATTCAAGCATGGATCTCTCTGTGTCAGTGGGAGAGGCCACACAGGAAGCCAATGCATCAAATATTGATTCATCAAACACCCGTGCAGACAGTAGTATTTCTAAGAGAAAACGCCCCTTAGATCAATCTGAGGGTACAACAAATTATAAAAGGTCAGTCCCCGAAGCATCAATTCCGCTGGTG